>JAAGKR010003565.1:0-40135 GCA_011419295.1 Clarias macrocephalus
CACACACACACACACACACACACACACACACACACACACACACACACACCCCTCATTCTTTGCTGCTTGACATTTCCCAAATCTGCCTCTCATTATTATGCTGCTGTTGGTCATGGTGAAGCTCATTGCTTGTGTTTCAAAAAAAAGAAGGGGAAAAAAATTGCTGTCCTGAGGTGACAGGATGTGATGTCAGAGCCCTACAGCCATTCACACGTGACTTACAGCTGTGCAAATGTTCACATTCATCCTCACAGCTGTGTGCTGCTGACACTACAATAACAGCCTCAAGGTCAAAGCGGTGAAAAATTCCACTGCAGATTCATGATTTTACGTCTGCACCAGGACAATATAAACTTTAATTTTATCATTTTATCTTATTTAAATGTATTTATTTAAAGGACAAAACTGTGATTTTGTGCTAATTATCAGGTTCAGGCTCAGATAAATGATAGATTGCATCATTATTTTAATCCTCGCTTGCAGGGAAAGTGTGGAGAGATAATAATGATGATCCTCATCTTCTTTCATGTAATATATCAGTGTTTTATATACAGTATATATACAGTATATACACACAGTGAATTTTTATAGCATTTTTAATCTTGTCTGCATAATAAGTTACTTGTACACACTCTGTGTAATATATCTTTCGTAACTTATATGTGTCTCATTTCAGTAATGGCTGTATCCGGAGTCTCTCCCAGGAACCCTGGAAGTGATGTGGGAATACATCTTGGATTAAATACCAGTTCATTCACAGACAGTCACAATAAGTCACATTGTAAAATCACCTATACATCCACAGGCGTTATTGGAAGGTGGAAGGAAAGTGGAGAACCATGCATGAACTATGGGGCTGTACGAGGGTGAAACATTCCTCACTGCATCAACACGCTGCCCTTCATATAGCCATACTGTACTGTCACAAGTCAACCAGATCAGACAAACACATCCAGGCCATGCTTTCACCTAAGAAAGGTGCGGCTCTCTAACTAATTACCTCCGCACACCTGTAACCCATCAGCAATCCACCCCTGCCTTTAAATGGAAGTTTAGAATTTCATTCAGTACCGAAGTATCCTACTTGCGTGCCTCTCGTCTCGTTAAGCTTTGATTTTCTCTAGTGCCCTCTATCTGTGCTTTGACCTTGGCTGTTCCTGGATTTCATTTTCGTTTTTGCCCTCTGGATTTTTCTCATTTGGATTCGCCGACGTGCATGACCTCGTCTGTTTATTGACTTCGAAGTTGGATTGTGCTTCTGGATTTCGTCTCCCTCGCTGCTGGATAACTGTTACCGACCATGCTGTCTCTTCGACCTTAACTCGCGGTGTTTCCCACAACCTGTATGCGCTTACGAGCACTTCTGCGTTCGCGGACATCGCCGGTACGCTCAGACATTCACTCTCTGGTGGATTCTCTCTCCAAACATCGGGCGCCGCGATCACGCACACTCTGCCTTAGTCAAAGATTCACGCTCTTTTGGAGATCCCCTTTCACGGTTTGCTTCCAGGGTCGTGGAGCTCCCACACGTCATCTCGTCACAGGGGATTCCTCCATTCATCCTGCTCACTCACACGCGCAGCCTCTCTACACTCTGCTCCTGCCGCGCCTGCATGGTGAAACTTTAGCAATTATATCAACCTATTGTGCCTTTCCGTTAATAAAGCTGTCTGTCTGCAATTGGGTTCAAACCCATTCGGTCCTGCCCCTGACAGTATACTTCGGCCATGAAGAACCCAGCAGACTTGGATCAGTTAAGGCAGTGCTTTTACAACAGGGGCGATGTTGGGCAACAAAACATCCAGCAGAGGAACCAGACTCTTTCCTCCATTACCACTCAACTTCAGCAACTCCTAGCTAATCCTACACCAGTTCCAGTGCACACCTCACATCTTGAACCCCAGCTTCCAAACCTACAACCGTACAATGGGGAACCCGGAGTGTGATGCTCCTTTTTATCCCAATGCTCCTTGCTGTTGGAGCTTCAGGCGTCTTCCTTTCCTACTGAACACTCTAGGGTGACTTATGTTATCACACTCCTCACCAGCCGGGCACATGAATGGGGAACTGCTGTTTGGGACTTTTCTGGTGGCCTTCTATCAGACAAGATACTCAATAGTTTGTATCTGCTTGCGATGTCTGTGCTCACAATAAAGCCAGCAATGAACCCCCAGCAGGCCTCCTAAGACCACTCCCAATTCCCCACAGACCATAGTCCCACATCGCACTAGACTTTGTTACTGGACTCCCAGACTCGAATGACTACACATGCATCTTAACCATCGTCGCTCGTTTCTCCAAAGTGGTTCACTTTGTTCCCCGGTCTAAACTCCCTTTGGCCAAGGAAACGGTGGAGTTACTCATCCTTAATGTATGTCGCCTTCACGACATTCCCGTAGACATCGTTTCTGACCGCGAACCCCAATTCTCTGCCCAATTCTGGATTGCATTTTGTAAACTTGTCAGTGCTACTCCCAGGCTCTCCTCTGGTTATCACCCTCAAGCCAACGGCCAGACTGAGAGAGCCAACCAGGACCTTGAAACGGCGATTTGTTGAATGACCTCCCAAGACCCACACTCCTGGAGCCGGATGTTACCGTGCATCGAATATGCACATAATTCACTACCAACATCTTCCACGGGCCTCTTACCGTTCCACTGTTGTCTTGACTACCAACCTCCTCTGTTTCCATCCCAAGAGAAGGAAGTGGCGGTTCCCTTGGCCCAAGCCTTCGTACATCGTTGTAAAAGGACCTGGCAACGAGCTAGGCCTCGCCATGCAATAACCCTATTTAAGCGCCAAGCAAATCGCCACCGTTCAACTGCCCCAACCTACCTCGTTGGTCAGAGAGTCATGCTCTCCACCCGTAATGTCCCCATTAAAACAATTTCTCACAAGATAATCTCCCAGGTTAATTGGGCCCTTCACCATCTCTAAAATTATCAATCCTTGCACAGTCAGGCTACTCTTGCCATCCACAATGCGTCACATCAATCCCTCATTCCACGTTTCCCAGATAAGACCGATAGCTTCATGTCCATTAAATTATGGACTAAAATGCCCCCCCAAAACAAAGTTAGTGATTAGCATTATAAAACTTTCACAACAAAGCTAGTTAGTTAAACATCTTCCAAAACAGGGCTAGTTAGCTAGAATCCCCCACAACATCTTCTTCATCTTCTTCTTCTTCCTTGATCCCTAGCTAGTGGCTGGTGGAGGGGACTGGTCCTGTATCCAGGACACTGCTGTGGGTGTCACAGGATTCTGAACATTATGCAGGGTATGCTTCCATTTTTTGGCGATCGGTGGCTAAGATCCTGACATTGTTTATGTTGAGACAGTGATTGTTCAGATCTTCCTCGATGTTGTGAGCCAGGTTTTCTTTGCGTCCACTTGCTGGATTTTCCACAAGGTTGGTCGTTTTCGCCAGAGGAGTCGAGTGGCGTTCATTCAGCAGACCGAACCACTGCAGTCTTTGAACATGCTCTTCAGTGGTTGCTTGGTAGTTGCACCTCCCATGGACGACTTTCTTTTGATGACTTTCCCACAGATGGGAATTCCCAGTATCTAAAGCAGGCACTGCATTTGGAAAACCTTCAGCTTGTTAAGATCGGACCTACCTGAAAAAGTTATTCGACTCCTCCACAACTAGGCTACCTAGCAAAAGATTTCTCACAAAGCTAGCTACCTACAAATGACTGACACAATGAAGCTAATTTGTTAAAATGTCTCACAGAAATATTAGTTTAGCTAGAAATTACAAATTAGCTACAAACGTCCCACAACAAAGCTAGAGAGCGACAAAAAAATACAACCTCTGCTTCGACACACTTTATCGATCATTTTATGCTAAAATACAGTGTTTATTACTTACACAATCTGTATAATGTATGAGCAGGTTATACATTAATTACTGGTTATTAGCACCCTACACAATTAGTAATTAGCAAAACCTCTAGTCCCTTTTCCTCCCTGCCTGTCCAGGAAATACAGTAATACCTGCATAATCATCACACACTTTTGTCTTCCTCACTAACAAGGAGTGACTAGCTTAGTTTGACGTTTCTTCCCATAATGCATTGCGGCAGGTCATTGATGTGCCTGCTAACATCCTCAAACTCTCTCTAACTGTTATTAGGTATTGATTCATAGTGAAACGTGAGGGATGTTTAATTCGTTCAGAGACAGAAAGTGAGAGAGAGAATTATAATGATGTTTTGATGTTTTTATTAATTAAAATGTTATTACAGAATAATGAGAAATGATTTTCTGCTCATTACTAACTAGCCAAATCCTTCCCACTGTTGAACATGCACAACTCACATCATGCTACTCTTCCTCCTCTTCATCCTCCTCCTCTCTCTATCACCCAGTGGCTATAGACGGTCGGTCAGACAGCGTTTGATCTCGGCTGTGCTGCAGACTCGACACAGGGTTTTACATCCTGATCTGTGATCAAAGAGTTTGTCCTGATCTGCATGTCCTAACTGCTCACAGCAGCCATCCTTCTAGAGAAATCCACCGGTGTACAGCATACAGCCGAGCTCATCATCACCACCATGCATGTACAGAAGACTGCTGGGAGAAAATCCAAAGACATGGGCATGGACGCTAAGACAGTCTGCTAATAATGTGCAGCTGAGAGGGATGATGATAATGAGAGCTTTTCCCAGCATGCACTGCAGAACACCAGGAGTTTCTGACAGAGGATCATTAATACACTCGCAACACATTTTTTAACAGTTTGCATATCTTATAGCAGTTTTGTATTGTTGTGTGTACAGTCTTTCTTACATGATAACCACACTAACGTTTCAATTCATGAATAATGATGACATAATCATTATAATGACATCATCTATTAAACCTTAACAACCGCTGTCTGTAAATATTTTTATGGCTAAACCGCACACTATAAATACTTATTTACAAAGCAACCAATCATAAATCAGCATCAAAGCATTTCTATGGGATGTACATTTAGCCACACCCATAAAACACTACAAAATGCGACGAGTGACTCCAGTACTGCAGTGAAACAGATAAGCTTGAGTTGATTGACGGTGGTATCATCGTTATTGTATCACATCGTTGTTTATACAGGGCCATATACACTCACACACTCATTCATACACTACATCCAATTAGCCTAATTAGCATGTCTTTGGACGACATGCAAACTCCAGGCACATAGACCCAAGGCGGGAATCAAACCAGGACTCTGGAGCCAGTGAGACACCATGATAGTATCAGGAATCATTCATTTATTACAACTATAACAATGTATACCAAGTGAGATGCAAAGGACAATCTCCGGTTCTGTCAAATGAGTCCAATGCAAAAGTGCCAAAACCTGCAGTTCCTCAAAGGATCACTGGGGGGCAGATTTTTATGTAACTCATCAGTTACACTCATATTAAGCCTTAAATTCTACATAATTGGGGTGTGGCCAATTGCAGGTGTCAAACTGCTAGCTGTGTGCTATGCATCACTTTAGCCAACAAGCTAACTGGAAATGCTGTAGTTAAACTTACCACAAGAAATGCTAGCTAGCTTGTGGTAACTGAGGTAAGTAGGCGTGTTCCAACCAACAGACAGGCATCTGAGATTTAGGTGGAGTCAGCTCCTGCCAAGATGGCACCAATCAGAACTCTTTTGAAAACTGACAGGTAAAAAATATCAGAAAAAAGCTTTTCTGCTGCTTTAAACCTACAAAAAAAATAGTTTTTCCATGAACTAGACTAATTTGTGATCTGTATATGAATCACAGTAACTTAGCGATCTGAAGCAGGTCAGCTGAGGTTCTCGTTCAGAAGGGAAATGGAGGAAAACATTCCCTGAACTAACTGGATTTCCATGAACAAACCATTTCTTGTGTAAACGCACCAGGGAATAATCTGGCAACCCTGTCTCGGGCTCTTACAGGTCACTGTGTCCTTGGTCGCCTCTCTCTGCAGATGAGGATTAAATCATTAAATCTCTCTCTCTCTCTCTCATACTCTCTGATGTCTGATACCAAACCCACACTTTCTATACAGCACTCATCACTGCCTTCATTTACTGCACGATTTACCATTTGATTAAAGTTTTTACTCTAAATGACAAACGACAGGGTATTTATTTGTCTTTTTGCTGTATAAATAGCGTATTGGTGCTTCAGCAGCTGTGTAATCAGAGCGCTGGTGCTGCTACTAGACTATAAAAGAGGGACCGAGCATGTGAGGACAGTCTCATTTCAGTCTTCTCCCTCATGCTTCTGACTCAAAACGGGACATCTTGTCCTTCACTCCTCATTAAACTCACTCCAGCTGCTCTCAGATTCAGCTGTGATCAGTCAGGATGAAAACCCGCCACATCATAATCCAGCAGAGGGAAGAAGCTCTGTCCTGAACACTAGAACACTAAATCTAGTCCATCAAGACTTCCTGTACTGCCACAGAGGGCCACGCCTCCTTCATGGTGACTGACACACTGTGGCCACACCTCCTTCACTGTGAGTGACCCATAGAGAGGCCACGCCTCCTTCAGTGAGTCAGACAGGACACACATAAAGGCCCCGCCTTCTTTAACGAGACTTACAGGACTTCACACAACGGCTCCGCCTTCTTTACTGAGACTGATAGGACATACACAAAGGCCCCGCCTTCTTTAACGAGACTAATGGGACACACACAACGGCTCCGCCTTCTTTACTGAGACTGATAGGACACACACAAAGGCCCCGCCTTCTTTAACGAGACTAACAGGACACACACAAAGGCCCCAACTTCTTTACTACTTCCATACAGAGTCCGACTTCCATACAGAGGCCACACCTCCTTTGCTGAGACTGACAGGATGCACACAGAGGCCACACCTCCTTTGCTGAGACTGACAGGACTCACACAGAGGCCACACCTCCTTTACTGAGACTGACAGGACTCACACAGAGGCCACGCCCCTTCACTGACACGGACAGGACAGACAGAGGCCACGCCCCTTCACTAACACTGAAACACAGAGGCCACACCTCCTTCACTAACACTGAAACACAGAGGCCACACCTCCTTCACTGAGAGTGACACACAGAGGCCACACCTCCTTCATTGCGACAGACGGGACACACACAGAGGCCACGCCTCCTTCACTAAAACTGACAAAAACAGAGGTCACGCCTCCTTCACTGAGACTGACAGACACATAAGCCACAATTCCTGGTCTGTAAATATACATCCTGTCTCAAGTAGGAACTAAAAAAGTTTCCTGGAAGCAAATCCTTTGAAAAAAAATTTCAGGCCTGTATCCTCTGGAGGGAATGTGATGAAAGTTCCCTGAGAGTTCCTGCAAAAGGTTCCAGACTCACATCTGAAAATTGGACTGAATAGGTTTGAATCGTGACCATTCACATCTGATTGATGTTCTATTTTATGTTATGCAAATAACACTATGTTGGTTGCAGCAGCTTTTCAGGAACGTTAATAAATGTTACATCATGTCTTTAAAGCATCTTTCAGCTTTGCTATATAAGAGGACACGGTTGCCATAGCAACCAAGAAAGACGGGCAAGCAAATAACAATACGATCAAAAGAGTTGTCAGTTTCAACAACAAAAAGTTGGTCACATGACCATGCATGGAAGGACACATCTGATTAGGGGTTTGACAAAAAGTACCCAAAAAGGTTCCTGTACCTATAGCAGAGCTCCTGTGTTTGAAGAAACTCCTCCTGTGTCTCCTCCTGTGAATCTCCTGCAGTGATAACGTCCGTCAAGCCCGTCTTCCGTATCGGTTTCATTGTTTTGTATCACATACTTTATTTTGTATTTAAACCCACGTGTTGTAAATATTGGCACCCATGTCCAGTCTGCCTGGGTTGTTTGGCTGAGTGTGTAATCTCTAACCCCACGCTGGTCTGAGTGAACGTCTGATGGCGAGTGTTTATGCTAATCTCAGCCCGCTCCTGTGCACCGCTGTGAGTTTGGACGGAGACGTTGTGTTCTTTTTGGCACGGCGATGTGGACGTTTTTAATCAGGATGAGCACAGGTCCAACTTTCCGTCTGGTTTTAGGACACGTCCTCTGAGGCTTCTTGTCTTTTTTAATGTTATTTGTTGATTTTTTTCTGTCTGCTCTGGGGAAATAAACATACACACTCTCTCTCTCTCTCTGACTTAATTTACATCCTCTACCACGTTCATTTTATAGATAACAGGTGTACATTAGCAGATTTGTTTATCCAATTCTACAATATTTTCATTTTTACAAGAATTAACACTTAATAATAATAATATTAACCTCCATGATGATAAGCTGGGTAGATCATGTGAAGAAGCTACAAGAACTTTCTGAGCTAGACAGTTACAATGGCAGATGTGTAGGAACGTTACAGCAATGTTATTTCAGTGATGTTACAGCTTGAGATTTCAGAACCTGTTAAACAGTTTCCTGAACTGTTCCATACTGTGGTGGTGTTTTCTAGCTGGAATTTGACACAGTGTTTATGGCAACTATAACCAGACCAAACAAAGTTTCATGTCCAGGAATCCTGAAGGCTTTAAACCACACAAGTACAAAGGTGACTTGAATCTGATTGGGAAAAACACAGAAAGGTTTTCCATAACATTCCATATGATGTTTCATCGGCCTGGGAATGCTGGGAATGTTCTAGTAACATTCTGAAAAAAATCATTGTATAAATGCACAGTTGCTTCTGACCAAGTAATCTGATTGGACGAGAGACATTATTCCACAAGTGCTAATAATAGACAGTAACAGCACTGTGAGGTGTAACTGTGTGTGTGTGACTGGGCGTGTCCCAGGTGTTGTCCAGTGGTTAATGACACTAACTGTGTGTCTCAGCGTGGGTGAGAGTCGGTCTGTACGCTCCAAGTAAAAACATTACAGGCTAATCTTCATTTTCAATCTTCATCTTCTGTATTTATGGAATTTTCTACAACCAGATGTTTTTTGAATGTTTAGGAAGGCTATTTTTGAAATATTAAACAATGATCTTATTATTTGTTCAATACTTATGGAATATTCGAATACAGTGCTACCTCGGCATATGAACGCCCCATCTTGCGATTCTTTTTAAGAACAAAAATTTTGCAAGAAATTTGCCTCAGCATGTGAAGCATTTTCAGTATACAAGCGACCGAGCCGCTCTACTTCTAGTTGCGCATACTTAATCTATCAAAAATTGTCTGTGTCAGTGGAAAGCCATGTGTGAGCTTACATATATATATATATATATATATATATATATATTTTGCATTTTGTGTAAGATTTATTGAAGACGCAGCACCATGGATCCCAAGAATGTTATCAAGGACGGTAGCAAGAAGAAAAGGGAGCCACTTTCAGTTTGGTTTTCAAAGCAGCCGATGTCAAGAGAAATCATAAATTAAGGTTAAGTAAGGTTTAATGGCTGTTTATTTCATATTTTACTTCATTTACGTGTCTTTTCTAAATGTTATAGTGTTGTAAATTGGTGATATTGGTAATATTTTTGGGTGTCTGGAACGGATTATCTGCTTTTACATCATTTCCTGTGGGAAAATGTGTTTCACAATACGAAACATTCTGAAGCAAAATGTTATCATAAAAACAGCTTTATAAGCAGCTTTGATTTACAGTAGTTTTTTATGTTGTAGGATTGTAATTTTTGAAACATTACAGCGTGTTCAATATATACTGAGCGTTCTAAAAATTTCTGATGCAAAGCACAACTACAGCTGAGGTTGTTTTTAATATTTAATTTTATGTATTTTTGAAACATCAGTCTGACATTCCTCTAATGTGCTCAGTATTTACTGAACGCTCCAGTAATGTTCAGAAGCAAGCTGTTCCCGCAGCAGATTTATTTTTTTCGAAACACTAATCTGAACCTGCTGAATAGTTGACTGAACACACTCTGCTAGTCGTGTAGATATCATTTTAACACATTTTATTAAATATATATAACTATTATAATTTTATGGTCCAAATGCTGCAATGCTCATTATGTGGCGTTATATAGCTTGGCTAACTGCTAGCAGGCTAGTCAACGCTAATGAGCAGTCCAGAAAGCTTCTGAGTGGGAAAGTCAGAGATGTGGGTTTTTGTGTTAAAAATGTCTTTTTAAAATGTTTTTGTCATTTTTATATTCTCAGTGTCCTTACACACTCACACACACACACACACACACACACACTACTGAAATCAACAGCACTGTGACCTTCATCATGAATGATCAGGTCTCCCACAATCCTCAGCACAGAGGGATGAACCTACGGACAGGGAGCGGATTAGCGCTCGCGGGGTTAATGGAACACGGCTATTATTACCGGCTCCTCGCTTACGGCTAATGCCGGACCTCTGATAGCGTCAGTGGCCCGCGACGGATGCTGTGTGTGAGCTGAATCACAACAGGACACACCGGGACATGCGCTAATACCGGAGCCGAAGCTCGCTCCTGATTAAGACACGCTCTTCTTTAAGGAGGAATCCTGGTTCATTAGCGCTAATAAGCAATCTGTTAGCCTGTCCTGGTGCACCTCTGCACGTATTTATCCTGAAGAACAGAAACTCCAGAAACAAAGTAAGGCTTGAGATAAATACTGATTCGTTTTTCAACACAGCAGCCTCATAAATCAGCAAAAGATCGGTGTTCCTGTGGGCTTAGAAATACAACAATTAAGGAAATCAATCCAAATTAATCTAGATCCCTGAAATGCTTTAAAAAATTGGAGAATTTTTCCATACTGGAAATTAGCTCCACCCTTGTCAGAACTGGTGCTAAACTCCACCTCCTTTTCTTAAAAAAAAAAAAAACTTTAACGGAAGGGAAAGACAAAAGCTTGTCTGTATTCAGGGTCACACACACACACTACGGGAAATTTGGGAACGCCAATTAGCCCAATCTGTATGTCTTTGGACTGTGGGAGGAAACCCACCAAGCCCGGGGAGAACATGCAAACTTCACACACACACACACACACACACACACAGAGCCCGAGGCGGAAATCGAACCTGACCGGGAATCGAACCCAGAACCTGGAAGTGCAAGGCGGCAGCTCTAACCACTAAGCCTCTGTGCAGCTACTATTTCTTACATACTGCTCCTTTATATTAAAGCCAAACTTAAGAGTTGTTTGAATCATGAATGTTTATTTTCATTAAAGATTTTTTTTTCAAATTACCAGGAGTTAGTTTTTTTTAATTTTGTTTCATTTAACAAAGTTTTATTGTCATGTGTATTCAGCTTGACTCTACATTTTCTAACCACAATCCATAACAGATCTGCTTTCTTCTACTTGCGTTACATAACGTCTATTCACACGCAAAACCAGTCGCAGAAGCACTTTCAGCTAACACACATCTCATAACATTACATCATCTTAAACAACACACTGTCTCTACCACGCCTGAGTCACTCTGAATCGCCCCTGGACCGTCCGTGTTCTTTTATTTATGGCTACAAAGCACAACTGGCTCCTAGCACAAGGCTGAATCCCAAATCCCTCTCTAACCCCTGATCAAGGGCACTACAAGGGATTGTTCCACACCCAAATGGCATTAAACTGAAACAAGCTATGTTTTGACGCGTGACTTTAACACAGCGTATTCCATCACATTTGCAAGCGAAGCACTGAATGACCTAATGCTATCGCTAACGCTAGCGATTCCAGGAGGAATCACATATTTGTACAGGATCTAAGGTCTAAATCACTTTTTCACATTACCGTCTTCATCTATTTTTTCACACACTTGTTTCTCTTTTAATTAAGTCACGAAGTCCACTGCGACATATAACGCATGTGACAATAATCAGCAGAACTGCACACATTGGTTGCTAGGTTACTCTTTTATTTATGTAAGAAAGCGTCAGGTAAACCGGCAGGTCATCTGGAGATCCTCAGGGAATCGTTCTGTTACTGTTTCGGCTCTGGACTATACTTCAAACGTAATCATCATCGAAATTACCTACTAGCCTAAATTACGCCAGGTAATGACGTCATGGTACTATAGTCATGTGACTGCACAAGATATGTGATGTAACAGTTCCCTACCTAGTGCTGAGTTTACAATTAAGCCACTTAACTTCGTCCGACAAAACTACACCTAAAACTGCATCCTATGGACAAAATTGTTGGCGCCTCTGGCTTCACTCGGTCACGCATCGAGGCGGATATTTTTAATGAATTTTTCCATTATTAAATCTCTCATGATGTCTGGGAGAAACCGAAGCAACTACTCGCCTCTAATTAAAGCTTCACACCCGTCTGAGAGCGACACACAGGTACAGAGCGACTCTCTCAAGCTGTCATCGCTGCTCAGCTGATTCCTGACTCAGACCTCAGAAGTGTTAAAGCACGTACATACTAGAGACGATTTCAAGCATAAGAATGTGGAAACACCACACACACACACACACACACACACACACACACACACAGACAATGGGACCTGATTGGTCAGGCAGAATGAAGAGAATGGCGTGATTAATAAAAAATGCATTATTTTTTTAATGAATACGGATTTTCTTAGCGTGACGGTCTTGTGTGTTGAAGTTAGTGTCCACTGTAGGGTTTGACATTACACGCTACCTAAGGCACTACATGCTCAGGGATATGGATCCAGGCCGAGGCCCTTATTGGCCCTTTGTGTGAACTTGCAGCAACACACGTTTATATTATGAGACATTTTTCTTCATTACTCACAGACAAAGGGTCCGGGGATCAGATTGTGACATTTAGAGGTAATGTTAACAATTTTACCGTCAGCTCCGGAATTATTGGCACCCTCAATAAAGACCCATATATACTGTATATGATGAACCAACACACATACTATTTTCTGAGTGAGCTTCTGTGATATCGATATCGGATTCGAGAAATCCGGTTCCATATGAGATTTGAACTCACACCCTTCCCATCATGATCCCACAGAGTCTCCATTTAGAGTTTTACAGTCCACATCAGGAGCCTGGAGGGAATTAGGAAAATGGCAGCAGTGTGTTTTTTTTTTTTTTTTGCCTTTCAGAAGAAAAAATGAAATGTCTAGAGAGCAGCCGGCTTTGCAAAAACGCTCCAGGCTTGTGTTTGAGATGACACACACACACACACACACACACACACACACACACACACACACACACACACACACACACACTCTGACAGAGCAGTCATTTAAAAACATGTCAGGGCTTAAATTGAGCACCTGGAGGACTCCACGTTCGTTTCAGGAGCTGCAGATGTTCAGGAAAAAAAACGAGACAGCTTTTCTGTTTAGATGTGCCGAGGATCAGTTATAGATTAGGTAAGGAATAAAGCACTGCTGTAAGTGGAAACTAATCAACCACGAGGGGCTGTGATGAAGCAGGTTATGATTATTTTTATATAACAGCGCAGCCCAGTGTGTTTTATTCCTCTTACACCACAGCTGCCGTGTCATGTTGTACTTTTGATCCTTTTTTAGCCACATTTCGAGCCTCTCTTTTTATAAAACCAACAAACTGCAAGCTTTACTTCTGACACTGGAGACTCCTTACACTAATGTTGCATAAACACACCTCACCTGACAGAAGGCCTAAACATATTACTCATTTTTTATGATCAGATTATGTGGCGTGTTTGTGAACAACAGTGTGAATGAGCTGTTGTTATAGAAACAATATTACACGCAACCCTGACGTTTTCTTTATCTGAACTTGAGACCAGAACTGCAGCCAGTGCCTGTGAGTCAAACCCGGGCTTTCCGCATAGCGGGCAATAAACCTACCACTGAGTCACTGAGCATCGATGGCATCAATATAGACCGGGTAGTTTATCCTCATGAGATCCAGAATCTACTGCGGTGGACGCTGCAATGTCTCCTCACATATTAGCACCTGATAACGATTAACTTAAACAGCATCTTCAAACAGGAAGAAGAGTGGTGAAGGAATTACAGTTTACTAAATGTCCTTTAAAAGTCCTCATATAAGTATTGTACAGGAATATATATATACTTTTAGTTGCAACTTTTTAGTTATAGTTGGGAGAAAATGTCATGTCCTTATATGAGGACATGCAGGTCTCAAGAGGATAAAAGGAATCAACACATGCTGACTAATTAGAATTCAACACTGGCACAACATTGGGATCACTAGCTCAGGTGGTTCAAGGTTTGATTTCTGACCTAAACCAATCAGCCATTACATTATAACCTCCCTCCTAATATTGAGCAGGTTCTCCTTTTCCCACCAAAACACTGATGCACTGTGTGTTCTGTCTCCTTTCTGTCAGAACCAGCATGAACCTTTTCATCAATTTGATCTACACTCTAGCCACTTCTATTGGATCGGCGCTTCTATTACTACTCGGGCCAGCCTTCACTCCCCGTGTGCATCAGTGGCCCCTGGCCACCCATGACTCTGTCGCCAGGTCACCATTTTTCCATCCCTGGAGCACTTTTGGTACGTCCTAACAACTGCAGATGGGGAACATCCCACAAGAGCTGCAGTTTTGGATTTGCTCTGAGTTGATATAGACATCATAACCCAGTCCTTCTTACATGTGTTACAGTTACAATAACTTATTCCAATGGCACCTCGAGGTGGGGGAAATATACTAGGCAGCAAGTGAACCTTTTTTCCCTAAAGTTGATGTGTTGGAAGCAGAAGACACGGGCATAAGCGTAAGGACTTTGACAAGAGCCAGATTGTGATTGCTAGAGGACTGGGTCAGAACAAAAAAACTTCAGCTCCTTTGGGTTGTTTCTGGGGTGCAGTGGTCAGGACATACCAAAAGTGGCTTGTGTTTTTGTTCCTTTTAAAATCAACAGAGGGTGTAGTAACTTTTGCACTCTACGTCTACAGGTTTCTACATAGATTGAATTTTTTTGTATGTAAAACCCTCATAGGGTGCACAAACTTTTGCACTAAGCTGTATCTGGGCACATTTCACTTCTAACATTTTATTAATAGCAATTTTCCTTAAACTCTGAGTGCAGGTGAGACTTTTCCTCATTAAAAAACAAAGAAACAAGGGAACGCAAACTTTTGTACACATGATTTTTGATGACATCATCAACCGGCTGGATGATTGACTGGGAGTGTGTTTTATTGAAAAGGTCACACTAGCACGCTCTGATCACGAACAGCAGCTCGATGTCCATAAACAGATTAGACACTCAAGCTGATTGGATTTTCTCTCTGTAAGACACACACACACACACACACATACACACTTACACACATACACACACACACACACACACACACACACACACACACACACTCTAATATCTCAAGCTCTAATATCTGTTTTTCCAGCTAATCAAATCAACATCTGCAGAACAAACAGGCTTCTCAATACCTGTGACTGGAACACAGTGTCTGGATAATCTGCATGATGCTAATCTGCATGACGCTTCCATTACTTGCTAGCTACATTAGCGCTGCATCTTCACCACACGACTGAAGTAACGTGACGACTGAGATTATTCCAGTAAACAGTAAAGAAGCTCCTGAGATCCATCACGTGGCCCTTAGATCAGACTGTTTCTCCTAAAAATCATGATTTCCACTTGTATACATATTTAAATTATTATTATTATTATTATTATTATTTTTTTTTTTTACCATACTGCAGCTTTCATTTCTGGACCAAAAACTGTGAACAGAAGAAAGGAAGAAAGCTATTGTAAGAGCTGTTGTATGATGACATCATAAACCTCATAAATTTTTTTTTTTTTTTCCCCATTGAAAAATAAAAAAAAGTGACATACTGCAGCTTTAAACCGTTCTGGTTTATTATGTGTAAGCATGTGATTCATTTCTGGGCCAGAAAAATGAAAAACATGTGCTTGAAAGCTGCATATAGAGTGTGTTACATGGCAATTCAACACATCACAGTCTTTATTCCTGACTCTTTATGTCTAAATATTTTTTATGCAGCTTCAACAAGTTGTATCTAATTTCTGGCCCAGAAAATGTCTACAAGGGCTGGAAGAGGATGACACACTGCAGCTTTAGGTAGGGGTCACTGTTCTAAATGATGTGCCTGGTATTACCCTACAGTATAATCATATGACTGATTGCTGGACCAGAATAGTGCACAAGCTAACACTGTAGCATCAGGATGGCCCGTACACTTTCTTTAAAAAGAAAAGAAAAAGAAAAAATGTGCAGACTGCAGCTTTAAAAACAGTTGTTAAGATGCAATTCATTACTGAATCTTAAAAATGTAAATGAGCTAGAAATATGCTAATCTATGGTATGCTATAATAGTTTTGTTTTTCATTCTTTACATCACATGATTATAACATTTATGAAAATAGAACAAAAATACTGCAGCTTTAACCAGTTGTGTCTAATTTCTGGATCAGAACCATGTACATGAACAGTGGCTTCAGCAGAAGCTGATCTTCAGAGATCTGTTACACTGCACATCCTGAGCAACATTCTTTCTTTCGCTGTGATTGTTATAGGTTGGGAAATGCTTAAAAATGTTTATTTATTTATTTATTTATTTATTTATTTTATGAGTATGCTGCATTCTGGAAAAGAAAAAAATGTAAGCGGGGCTTTAAAAAATTCAAAATGTTCTGCAGGAACTGTAACTACATAAATATTTTTTTTCTAAAAATATTTCTTGGTCATATGACTATAACAGGTCTGGGAAAAAATAAGGAAATAATTACATACTGCGGATTTAACTCAATTTCTGGACTGAAAAAAAAATATAAACAGTTTAAAAAAGCCAAAGTATACTGTAGCAATTATAACTACATAAAATATATTTTTTTCTTCAGTGATATAATTGGATCAGATTTGGAAATATTTAGAACTGAATAAATGACATACTGGAGCTTTAACATGAATTATGTTATTAATGTATTTGAATCATTTCTCGACCAGAAAATGTAAACAGGAGTTTGAAATGAATAAGTTCATGGTTCAGATTTTCTTGTCAGTCATATAACAATATTTAGAAATTAATAAGTGACATACTGCAGCTTTAATTTATTGTGACAATGTTATAAACATACAGTATGACAAACTTCTGAACCAGAAAATCTAAACGGGGCTTTGAAACAGATACGTTTTACTGTAAGTCCACGGGTCAGGTTTTCTTGTCAGTCATACAGTATAATCCGGATTAAGCCGTACCGTTCCCGAGGCCGAGTTCTTAAAGTGACATTTCGTACTGTGAAACGCATTTTCCCATAGGAAATAATGTAAATGCAGGTATTACCAACTTCCAACACTATAATCTTATTTTTGCATATAAAAACAATCAAAACATTTGAATGAAGTACAATATGAAACCAATAGACATGAAACCTCACTTAACCTTAATTTATGATTCCTCTCGGCACCGGCTGCTTTAAAAACCAAACTGAAAGCGACTTTCTTCTCGCTACCATCCTTGATAACATTCTTGGGACCCGCGGTGCTGCGTTTTTTTTTCTTCTAAAAAACCTATGAGGAAAATGCAGACTGGCTTTGCTTGGCTTTCCGTTGACGCAGACATTCCATCTTGAACGGCTCCTGGACGAATCCGCCCCTTCGGTTCGGCTCGGTCCGTTTGCTCACATGGCGAAAATGCTTCGTAGGCCGAGGCAAATTTCTTTCAAAATTTCAGTTCTTAAGATGAAAATTTGTAGCAAGGTGGGCCGTGCGTACGCCGGGGTATCGCTGTAGCTACTGTAGAAATGAACAAACAGCATAGCGCAGCTTTAATTTGTGGTGACTGCGTTATAAATTCATAACGAATTTCTGGGCCACAAATTAAACCGGGGGTTCGAAACGAATATCATCTCTTCTCGCCAGTTATATAATCTGGAACTATTCAGAAATGAACAAACGACATACTGCAGCTTTAACCTGTTATAAAAACATGACTCACTTCCGGACCGGAACAAAAAAAAAATGTTAGATTGTAAAATATCCATCCATGTGTGAGATGAGTTTCCCCCTTCAGTCATATGATTACATCCAGGTCACGGCGGTATATCGGTATAATGACATGTTTAATCGGTGCTGATGAGAGAGAGAGAGTGTGTGTGTGTGTGTGTGTGTGTGTCTGACCTGCCGCGAGCTGCATCCAGCCGCAGATCTTGAAGACGGTGGCGGTGCTGCAGAAGAAGAAGAGCGCGAAGCAGGCGATGCAGGCGAGCACCAGCACCATGGAGGTGGCCACGAAGAAGGCGGCGGCCTTGAAGGCTCCGGACGGGATGGAGCTGAAGTCGGAGAAGGTGCCGTGGCAGGCCAGCTCGCGCGCCACGCCGTTGCCGATGCAGTAGTGGAAGAGGCCGAAGTATCCGACCTGCGGGGTCTCCGCGCCGTCGCCGATCCAGTACGGCTGGATGAAGCACACCACGTTGACGATGGCGAACAGCACGGTGAAGATGGCCCACAGCACGCCGATGGCGCGCGAGTTCCGCACGTAGTTCGTCTGGTAGATCTTCGCGGCTTCCGATGCGGGGAGCATCTCTGCGGGATTTCTGCGCTCGCCTCCCCCACTGTACCCCTCTCCCTCTCTCCCTATGTATATCTGTAGCTCACTAACTAAAGCCGTCAGCTGTCAGTGCGCGTGATTCATGCGGTGCGCGGACCGGCTCTCTGTGACGTCACACAGGTGGAGACCCGAGCAGGTAGCGAAGATTACTCCAGCTCAGAGCCTCTCGCGCTCCATTTCTCCCCCGTGCCGCATTGATGAACGAACGCCTCACTCCCTCACACACACACATACACACACACACACACTCACTCACACACACACACACACACACACACACACAGATACACTGTGCGCCTGACTCCAGCTACAGAGAATGAATCGCAGAATCGGTGCCTTCAGGACGCAGACACGGTGCTCATGATGCCGCGGTGGAGCCTCATGCAACAGCGACCATCATCATCATCATCATCTTCTTCATCATCTTCATATCACCAAGCAGAGAGCGCATCCCGCACCCTGTGTCCATCTCACCTTTACTAGCATCTCACACACACACACACACACACACACACACTGCGTCTTATGGCTCGGATGTAAAACGAAGAAAAAACGCCCCTTTGACGAAAATCAGACGAATAAAGACCTCCCCAGAAATATTTAAATAAATAAATACCCCCCCCCCCCCCACACACACACACGCCAATCCGAATCAGAGCTTCACCTGCGCAGAGCATACACAGGTACACGCCGGTAGACTGCTGCCATCTCCTGGTCAGAGGTGATATTGCGCTTCAGTTCACGACGATGTGTAATACCGCCTCTCGTGGTGACAAGCGGGTATTGCGCTCCATATCAGGTGGGTGTGTAACACCACATCTCGTGGTGAGAAGTGGTATTACACACCGGCCTGAACTGAAGCGCAATTTCGAAAAAATATTATAAGGTGAATTTCGAAATTCACCTTATAATATCAGGACGGATTATTTAATGGAAAATAACTTTAATAACGCAATTATTAAAAATTAAATTATTTAAAAAAAGTAAAATCCAAACATCGTATTCCTTTAATAAAATCTGCTCAATTCATTCATTACACTCACTTCCTAGCGCTTATTTTTTATTTGTTTGTTGTCGTGTACATATGTCAATGATTTCCTTTTTTCCGCTATAATGTATGTTTTTCCAACAACAGCGCGTGCTTACGGAAGTGACCTGACAATCCGGAAGTGACATCGGGGGGTTATGACACGGGAGAGCGCGCGAATCTCTCTCGTGCGCGTCGTGTGATGTGTTTCGTGGCTGCGCGTCAAAAGACAGTACGTGTTTTATTTATAGTTTAATGTAGATATTTGTTTGTTTGTTTTTTCAGTAAAGTGGTAATTGATTATAAGCGTATATATTATTTTCAGTGTGATTTTTATGTTAGTTGTTAGTTTTTAGTAAACCGTATTGCTAGTTACTATAGTAACGGTTTAAGTAGGTGCAGCAGAGATGCTCCGCTAGCTAGGGAACTGGATACAACCGGTTTTAACATGATTCTCTTTAGAAGTATGGTTCGGCGTTATGATTTCTGCGCATGCGCGCACACCTGATGCACGTAATGTGATGCTTGTTGAATCAGTCTAACTGTGCAGACTTTCTCTAATGAGATGAAACAATACAAAAACAATGCTCACACTGACACTGTATACACTATTAGAGCGTATTAAACTTGGAGATTAGATTAAATCTGACCCTAAAGTGTGTGTGTGTGTGTAAAGGAGAGACGATGGCTGGGGCAGCGCTGCAGTGTCCTGGATACCCTGAGGATAAACTCCAGAGTTTAACAGAAGACCTGACGTGTAGAGAAGCACAAGCAGGAACCCTGCTCACCCTGATGGGAGAGGTATTACACAAACACACACATATGAGACACAGCCTTCATCAGTAATTATAATAATACCGTTTCTGATCACTGAGAGTGTGTGTGTGTGTGTGTGTGTGTGTGTGTGTGTGTGTTGATCAGCCGGATCAGTACAGCTACCCATCAGTGTTTATCTATGGACACCGAGCCTCAGGGAAGAGTCACGTCCTTCTCACATTGCTCACACGGCTGCAGGTACGAAACCAGCTCACAGCTTCACCTGATCACGGGAGAGTTAGAGCTTAACTGTGTGTGTGTGTGTGTGTGTGTGTGTGTGTGTGTGTGTGTGTGTAGCTCCCTCATGCTGCAGTGAGCTGTGTGGAGTGTGTATCCGCAGGCCTGATGTTCGAGCAGGTGTTATCGGCCCTGTTCGGGGCGGACGCCGCGTCTCTCCTCCCACGCGCTCCTTCCCTCTCCGACTTTGTGAGGATTTACAGACAGGCGTGTGTTCAACATCCTGCACAGCACACGCGCTACATCGTGAGTGTGTGCTACACTACACTACACTACACTACACTACTGCGGCAATGCAACACCGATATACAATACAGTTACTGACAACGTTTCAGGTTCTGTATCTTTCTAAAAGTAAAGGTGTGTGTGTGTGTGTAGGTGGTGGAAAGGGCGGAGCTGCTCAGGGACATGGAGGCTAACTTGCTGCCCGCTCTGCTGCGACTGCAGGAACTGGTAATCACACGCTCACACTGACCTTGCAGACATGCTGGCTGCTCCTGGGTCATCTGTCAATCATCCTGTTACTATAGAAACCATAACAGAGTAAGATGAGCGCATTCATGTAAAGGAAATGAATCCACCAATCAGGATCCAGACAGCAGGTTTAATTTTAACTAATGATATTTATGTTGAGCTTAATGTAGAGAGCTTTAGATGATCTGTGTGTGTGTGTGTGTGTGTGTGTGTGTGTGTGTGTGTGTGTGTGTGTGTGTGTTCAGGTGGATGATAATGTCACAGTGTTCCTGCTCAGTGAGATTGTGTGGGAGAAGTTTCGCCCAAACACCGGCTGTTTCGAACCTCTGCTGCTGCACTTCCCTGATTACACTAAAGGTACCACACACACACACACACTTTTTATTTCTGCTCTGTAATTAGTGTGACTTTAATCACCCCTCTTTGTGTGTGTGTGTGTCACACAGCGGAGCTCCTGCACATTCTGTCTCGAGACACTCACCCGTCATACACACCTGAGCTGTACTCCTCGTACATCAACATCCTGCTCGGGGTCTTCTACTCTGTGTGTAGAGACCTGAGGGAGCTGCGGCACCTGGTAACACACACACACACACACACACACACACACACACACACACAAACTGTTACTGTGTGCACACCTTATTCCATCATACACTTGCAAAAGCATTATATTGTTTAGTTTAAAATCTGGTTTAAAATGGGCTCCATTTGTGTATATTCATTTACTGTTGATTTATTTTCTTAACTGCTTATTTACATATCTGTTAACACATCTATCTATTGATTTCCTTTTTTTCCTTTTTTATTTTTATATACAGTATATATATACTGTATGATTTATTTTCTAATTAATGCATTTTCTCATTTTTTTATTTACCAGCTTATTTGTTTGTTTATTTCCTAACATTTTTTTCGTATTAATTTACCTATTCTAATTCCTATTTGTTTGTTTATAGATTATTCTGTTGTTTATTTATTATATTTGTATATACATTGGAATTTTTTTTTTGCTAGTCTAAAAACTAATATTAAGAATTTTTTTAAAATAACAATTACATTTATTTATATGATAATTAAACGTATTATCTGGGCAGTTTAAATTTTTTTGTTTATTTTACTTATTGTGTGTTTGGTTATTTATATGTACTCAATTGATTTGTTGACTTTGTGTTCTATTTGTCTACTTATTTACTCTGTGACTTTTCCTCTCTTTAACAGGCTGCACTGAATTTCTCCAAGTTCTGTGAGCCAATGGAAAAAGGAGAAGGTAAAAACAAACATTTTATAAACGTTTGGTATAAATAACATGTCCTTCTGTATTCGTTGTAAAGAGTAACAAAGCGGTTGTGTGTGTGTGTGTAATAAAATAGAGTGCAGTATTTGTATAACGTCATCTACAATAGTGTATTGATATAAAGGTTATATTTGTAATCCTGATTCTGAGGAAATCTGCCTGATCTGAAATGTTATTAACAGCTTAATGGCTTGGAAGCTTTTAAGTATTATTTATTGTAAAACACAGATACAGGAAGTTACCGTCAGTTATAGCGTATACGGTCTCCCACGGCGATGTCATTTATACCAGTTTTTACCATGAACACCATCACCATACAGAAGGTCGTTGCTAGTGTAACATGTACACACCTTCAGCTCATTAATTCTGGTCTCGCTTGTTCAGACCCCAGGGTATAAAACTGAAGCTGGGTTTAATCTGCTCTGCTTATGAAAGCCGGTAGTGAGTGTTGATGGTCTCTGTGTTTAACACGACACGTCAGGTGTGTTTGATCTGTTTTAATTCCTTCCGTTAAAAAGCCAGAGAGAGCGACACACACAAGCTGTGGAGGAACATCGAGCCTCACCTGAAGAAGGCCATGCAGAGTGTGTACCTGAGGGAGGTGTCCAGGTGAGACGACTACAGCGCCGCGCGTCATTAGTGGAGTCGCTGTGTGTGTGTGTGTGTGTGTGTGTGTGTGTACACTTTTAAACCACTCAGGACACACTCTCTCTCTCTCTCTCTCTCTCTGTGTGTTTCTCAGTGTTCAGTGGGAGGAGCAGCAGCAGATGGATGAGAAGGAAGCCACAGCTCTCAGAGGTAAAGAGAGTGAGAGGAGAGCAGATGCAGCCCTATGAAGTGATGAACACCGAGAGTTTAGAGATATTAAAGTCACATTTTATCAGATTTCCCTGGAAATTAGGCGAGACATTGTAGAGCGACAAATCCAGGCCTTGGTCTCGATTGCTTGTTCATATTTTGTGTGTTCAGGTTGTTCAATTTCTTCACGTTATTGTTCTTGTAATCATCCCGTTCATCTTCTCTGTGTGTGTGTGTGTGTGTGTGTGTGTGTGTGTGTGTAGGTTTATCAGCTCACGCTCATGTAGAATTGCCCTATTACTCTAAGTTCCTGCTGATCGCAGCGTACCTGGCGTCGTACAACCCTGCTAGGACGGACCGGCGCTTCTTCCTCAAGGTCAGGTTCACAGAGCGGCTCAGGTTCATCCTCTTACACAACGTTATCATGTTCTTCAGCTGTGGAGGTGTCCATCATCACACAGGCGTGAGCTTCAACAGTAGGCACACTGACGTTTTAAAGAGCATAGAATATACTCCGCTGGAATTATTGGCACCCTTGCAAAAGCCTCATCGTACATTGAATAAAACTAACCAATGATTTAGCTGAAGTTTAAAACATTCATCGTTTCCCCTTCACTGTGTGTGTGTGACTGAAGTGTGTTTCCGTTTACACGCCCGTGTAGTGCACTATATAGTGCACGGCGTGTAGTGACATTAGGTCGTACCCCAGGTAACGCAATGTCAAGAGGGGTGGGTTTTTTTATTTTTATTTTTTTTAAATATGGGTTAGTTTGTGATGTTCATTCCTGTTTAATCTGTCTCTATGAACAGCATCATGGGAAAATGAAGAAAACCAACTTCCTGAAGAAACATGAGAAAGTGAGTGACTTACTTAATATATAAAGGAAACACGAAAACAGTGGAACCTTGGATTGCGAGCATAATTTGTTCTGGAAGCAGGCTCGTATTCCAAAACACTTGTAAACCAAATCTAATTTTCCCATAAGAAATAATGAAAACTCAAATTATTCATTCCACAGTCCAAACAAATTAATACATAAAAATAATTAATACAATATATAAGGTAAAAATAAATTAACCTGCACTTTACCTTGAAAAAAAAATCCAGACAGATAAGTGTTTCCGTTTGTGCGCGCACGCGCCGTGTATTTGTGTGTGTGTGTGTGTGTGTGTGTGTGTGTGTGTGTGTGTGTGTGTGTAGAATTATCACTTTCCCGTGAGCGCATACAAACGGAATCACTGGTGTAAAGTAAAAAATTGTGACAGAGCTGAGTTTTCTGTGTAAAGCAGTGTGAAGAATGTCTGTGAAGCCAAGAGAGTGTGTGTGTGTGTGTGTGTGTGTGTGTGTGTAGAATTATCACTTTACCGTGCGCGCACACATGAGAAACGCTGAAACAGAGAGGGAGACGTTGATTATACCAGTAAGAGACGATTACCCACAATTCCGTTGTGCAAGAGAGAGAAAAATCATTGGCTCAGTTGTGATCATGTGACGCTCGGGGTCAAAACAAGACTGCATGCCCGATAGATGATACTCGGCACTCGTAAACTAATACTTGCTCGTTTTTCAGGTGAAAATTTATTTTAAAAATCTTTGCTCGTCTTGCGGAACACTCGCAAACCACGTTACTCGCAATCCGAGGTCCACTGTACTGTTTTAGAAACTATTCAGGTGTGTATCAGTCAGCCTCTAATGCTCTCTCTGTGCCTCTGCCTGTCTTTCTCTTTCTATCACTTTTCTCTCTGTTTATTTCTGTTACTATCTGTGTTTGTCTCTCACTCTGCCTATGTCTTTCTGTCTCTCCCTTTGTCTATCTTCCCTTTTCTTGCCATCTTTTGCTTTGCTCTCTCTCTCTGTCACCTTTGCTCTCTTTATTTGTTTATTTCTCTCGTTTTGTCTCTCTCTTTCTGTGTTTGTTTCTTTCTCTCTCACTGCCTGTCCTCTCTATCTCTATGCTCTTTCTGTCTATTTGTCCTACTGTCTGTGTCTTTCTTTTCATTGCTCTGTTTTTCTCTCTCACTCTGCCTGTCCCATCTATCTGTCTTACTGTCTCCGTCTTTATTTTATTGCTCTATCTCTCTCTCTCTGTTTTTGTCTGTCCCTGTCTCTCTCAGACTAGTAACCACCTGTTAGGACCGAAGCCGTTTCCTCTGGACAGGTTGCTGGCGATCTTCTACAGTGTGGTGGACAGCCGAGTGGCGCCGACAGCCAGCGTCTTCTCTCAGGTCATTACAGCTTATTTCATGTTTATAACCACCGCACACCACACAGCTGTGGTATTAATCCTCACTGGGCCTGACAGGGTCATAGGGGTGTCAGTAGGGGGCAGTATTATTAACTTCTCTTGGTCTAGGATGATTATATATGATCTAAAACCTTCTACATCTCATTAGGGGTAAAATATCGAAGTGTAGAGAGAACAACATGATGTTATACAACATATTTGTGAAATAATTTACATATTGCACAGGACATAAGTATTCACACCCCTAAAATAGTTCTGTTGTATCCGTCAGAGGTGGCGTGTGGAGTTAAAGGAGCAGTGCAGTGTCCGAGGTTGTGTTAATGACGTGGTATTGTCTCGTCCCCCTCTGTGTAGATTTCGTCTCTGGTCACGCTGCAGCTTCTCACTCAGGTGGGACACAGCGACCAGCTCGACTCCCCCAAGTACAAGTGTGCCGTCTCCCTCGACTTCATCCTCGCCATCTCCAGGTGTGTGTGTGTGTGTGTGTTTGATAAACTGATTATATTGCTAATGTGTTGATTAGTTTTCCACAACTTTGATTTCTATTTCATGTTGTTTCTCTCGTCAGAACGGTCAGCTTTGACATCGTGAGGTACCTGTATGACTTCCTGTGAAGAAAGCCGCTCTCTGATTGGACGCTCGCGAACACTTAGTGGGGAGTTGGGCAGGGCTTGGACTGTAGCTCTGTGCTGTGATTGGCTGAATCGGGAACTGTGTGTGGGAACATATTGCTCTCGATTTACACACTTCAGCTTGGAAGGAGCCAGGTTGTTTTTGTCAGGGAAGCACAGGTTATGTGTTTACATATAAATATAAAATAGATTTTCTTCAGTTTGTTTCTGGATTTAGGTGAAGTGGGCGTGGCCTACAATCCAGAGCTCACTACTATGTAGTGACTTTGGTGTTGTAATGTGTAATAAGTAAATAAAAAAAAAAATTAACATTTAAGCTTCACATCTGAGTGTTTTTTTTTATCTTGTAGTTTTAATTTCTATAGTAAAAAATTTATTGTAAGACTGTTTTGCTGAATGAATACATTTAGCAGATTTTTTACTAGTATAGACTAAAGTGGTTAAAGTTAGCTAGCTAGTGCAGTTTGGTGGGTTGACAATGTGTTGACTAATTAAAAGGTATAACAATAAAGGTCGTCCCCAACTCACAAACGAGTTCCAGTCCAGGAACGTTCGTTAGTCGGACTTGTTCGTAAGATCGACAAAATGAGTCTTATATGCCTTTGACACGAATATACAATGTAAATCATACCAATCCACCTGACTAAATCTCTGTCCCATTTCCCCACACTGCCACCATGTGGCCAAACACCATAACGGCACTTAAGGAAATGATTCTCACACTGTTGTCTCTGTGCTTTTAAATCGCGAGGGGAATCCTGGATACCATGTTGTCTCCCGGACAGATCAATTGAAACCGGCGACGCCAACTCATTTCTCACACACACATACAATATCCTGGATTTAGACATTTTATACATTTACTTACACACTAAAAATATTGTATTGTACTCAGTTGTAAACATTGGTCTCTGGTGCGCTGCAGTGCCGGTTTTTTGTACAATACATGTGAGCTACTTCAGCAATTTGTTCGCATCTACGAATGTTTGTAGGTTCGCCTCTGCGGAAATTTGCAACTCGAATGTTCGTGAGTTGGGCACTCCTTGTTTTAGCTTTATTATAAGCATTATTGTTCTTCCCGAAAAAACATTGTCCTCTAGTGACCTAGAGCATTTTACGAGGGGTGTTCAAGTTAAACCGGGACAGAAATTCCTGGTGAATGAAGGCACAAAAGTGATTGACATCTACAGAAGACTTCAGGCACAGTACAGTGATGAGACTCTTAGCCGCAGGCTGTACATCTGAGAGTGTTGATTCTGTCCGAGGTGCCAAGACATTTACACAAGGAGTTCCTGGGAGGCCGGTATTTCAGACGTGAAGCAGGCAGTTAAAGAAAACTTTCCAAGTTTTCACTCTCAGAACTGTTCTGTCATTCTGCACAATCCTCCTGATTCTTGCTTTGACTTGAACATCCCTCATATTAAAAGTGTTCTTTCTAATGTTGTTGCTTAAATCAGTGTAACATTATTTTAGACTAATATGTCTGTAAATATATCTTCAGTCTCTTATTTGGTTTTACCTTCTGAATCATGTCGTTGCCAATTAAATGAATTAACTCGAGGATTAAATCACCGTTCCTCACAGACTCGTATAATTTGTGAGTTGGCAGACTAAGATGTTAAAAAAAAAAACACATGAATACAGCAGCAGTTTTCTCTGCAGCAGGAGGTTTGTTATTTATTTTAGGGAACGGTGTGAAATGCAGTTCCGCATAGGTGATAAATATTCCTGCTGAGCGGAGCTGTCGCTCCTCTAAATCTGATTTTCATTTCGTTATCTTCTAATCTCATTCATTTGCAGCAAAGTTGAAAAATAAACAAAAAGCTTTAAGCTGCATGAGTCAGAAAATCCAGCGAGAATAATCCTACACCAGCGTCAGCATCTATATATAGAGTCTTTATAACCCGCATCTATAAACAAACGCATGCAGCTCACAGTTGATCTGTTTAATTATTTAACAAAAACACTTCTTCCAGAAATATCCACAGCAATCCAGATGTTTTGTCCATCGTACTGCATGTTGATTTACAACAGATCAAAACATCATAAATATAAGAACAGGATGTGATGTGGCCCTGGATATCATAAGTGTAAGACTTTTTTTTTTTTTAAAGGAAAGTGAACAGAGCTGACAATGGGGAAAGGACGTGACGGTGAAGGTGCTCATTCTCAACACTGGTTTGGTTTTGATTAGTTTAAAGAGACAATGCTGCTTTTGTGAACTGTGTTTCCTTCATTCCTGCATCTCTATGCAAATCATGGTTGCTATAGCAACAGAAGAAAAATCTGAAAGAATTGGGAAACTGACTCATCTTGTGTCACGTTCTATTATTATCATCATCCATGAGCAAATACACTTGCTAGTTTTAACTTCACCACATTCACCCTTGATGAGCTTTTACGGTTTTCAGATCAACAGTGGGCTGAAACACATGCGTAGAAGGGTGCCAATACTTTGTGCATCCCATCAGATGGTACATCTGAGCAACTGGGCAATGTAGGCTTTAAAGTTTTGATTTTATTTTACTGTATAAATAAAAAGCACATGAGCACAGAATGCTTTAGAGCAAATTAAACATAGATCATTTTCAACAATGTATCTATTAATACAAAAAGAATGTATACATAAATATGCATAAAGAAAACTGGACACCAGGATTCGAGGACAGATGTGATTTTCCTATTCTGACATTGAATACACACGTTAGAGATCAGTGTCTATTCATAGCGGTACAGTGTGTAAAAACAAATCACTAGCTGAAAGGTTTCCCAAATTCCCATGTGGCCTAGTGGTCGGAAAGGGTACTGCAGGTGAACAGTGGGGGAGGTAATATATTATAATATAATCGCTTTTCATTTTCAATTTTGGCATTAAATTTAAAATTTCCACTTAATATTTCCGATTAAGTATTTGCGTTTAAAAAATAACCAGAACCTCAGAAAAGAGATGTAAATGATGTAATATTTTTAATTGATCTTAATTGAGTCTCATGTGTTAATCAGCGTTGTGAAGACAGGGTTGGATGCGCAGTAGATGATCTTAAGCAAGCCGAAATGCCTTGTTAAGTTTGGGGATGGCTGGTCTGGAGTTAATCGAAGAATCATTTGTAAAATGTAACTAGCAAATTTTCTCACTGAACATTAGATGACAATATTAATGTGAGGTATGTAAGTAAGGCCCATTGTTAAGAATTTAAAGGGTGAGGGGCTTTAATGAATAATTGGAGAGTCATAAAAATGCCTATGAAACTCTAAAACACTCCATATATATACAAATACAAGTTCAGAGTGCAGTGATTGTTATAGGTGCTTTGTTCCAGTGCTGTTATTAAGGGGAAGAATGAACAGATGGTGTACGTTGACCGTTTAAGTGCTTAATCTTTGGCAATACACAGTATACACAGATATACTGTATACAGCATACTGTAATTAAACCATGATGCCTTTTATACAGATAACACACATTATATATATGGTAAGAATTATCTTTCATCTAGTTAGTGTGCACGCGGCACGGTGGTGCAGTGCTTAGCACCGTCACCTTGTACCTCCAGAGTCCAGATTTGATTCCCGTCTCTGTGTGCATGGAGTTTGCATGTTCGTCCTCGTGCTTAGTGGGTTTCCTCCGGGTGCTCCGGTTTCCTCCCACAGTCCAAAGACCTGTAGATTAGGCTAATTGGCGTTCCCAAAATGCCCATAGTGTGTGAATGAGTGTGAGTGTGTGTGTATATAGATGTCTGTGCCCTGTGATGGATTGGCACCCTGTGCAGAATGTACCATGTCTTGAGTCCCAAGTCTCCTGGGATAGGCCCCAGGCCCCCTGTGACCGTGAATACAGGATCCAGCAGTATACTGTAGACGATGAGTGAGGGAGTGAGTGAGTAGTTAGTGTGAAAATAGGACAAACATATACCGTGGAACCCTGGATTACGAGCATAATTCGTTCCGGAAGTGGGCTCGTATTCCAAAACACTCTTAAACCAAATCATCATTTCCCATAAGAAATAATAAAAACTCAAATTATTCGTTCCACAGCCCCCAAAAATAAATACATAAAAATAATTACTACAATCTATAAAATGAAAAAAAAAAATTAATCTGCACTTTACCTTTAAAAAAGTACAAATAAATCCTGACAGATAAGTGTTTCCATTGGTGCGCGCACGCGCCGTGTATGTGTGTGTGTGTGTGTGTGTGTGTGTGGAATTAGCCCCTTCCCTCACCTCGTTTTACACAGTAACACTCCTCCTCCCTCTCCCCACCTCGCTTTTTCACAACAGTTTCACAACAAACACACACACACACAACAGAAACACTGTTTTAACAGGAAAAAAATAAATCTCTCTGAGACTGACATGAGCGTATATTAACGGACTCACTTTTTAAGTTTCACAACAAGCGCATAAACGCAAAACGGGTTCTCCGGTTTCCTCCCACAGTCCACAGACATGTAGGTTAGGCTAATTGGTGTTCCCAAATTGCCCGTAGTGTGTGAATGAGTGAGTGTATGTGTGTGTGTCTGTGCCCTGTGATGGATTGGCACCCTGTCCAAGATGTACCCTGCCATGTGCACTAAGTCTCCTGGGATAGGCTCCAGGCCCCCCGTGACCCTGAATACAGGATTAATTGGTATAGATGATGAGTGAGTGATTACAAATAAGAGACATTGTGGGAGTAAAATTATATTTATCCTAGAAAATTGTTTTGCTAGCAACGTATATATATATGGCTAAGGCAAGAACAGTGAGTGAACAGATAAAATTACATTTTTTAAAATCTTTTAAAATATTATTCATGTTTACCTCAGATTTGTTGATAGATGATTAAATTAAGTATTTAAAGCAGACTGTAGCCTGCAGCTGCTAATTCATTTCCACACAGCGTGAGAATGGAAACAAGACAGAATTATCTGGAATATAAATATTCATCAGATGTTTTTGGAAATTACAAATAAGGTTCTTTGTGGAGCAAAAAAATTTATTTACTCTAGTTACTAGCATGCAGTTAGGAAATTGTTTATATGGCACATAGTGAGTAGAAAACAGAACAAATGTAAGCAATTTCTTAGTTCTTTGAATCTTGAAATCTATCAGGATTAATCTATCTATTAACTTTTACCTGTCTCATTTTTCATGTTGCCCTTTCATCCATCCCAAGAAGGATCAGGACCGCTTCACATGTCCACCAAGAAAGCCACACTTAAGGTCTCCCCTTACTTTTTCTGGCCATTATACCTAAACGACTCTTCCTAATCTCTCTCTGTTGTCTTCTTAACAGCGCTCTCCCTCGACTTTTTAACGACCCTCCCTCTTATTCTCACCTTCTCCACTGTTCATGTAACAAGCTGTTTTAGGTAAAGGGGGATCCTTTGACCTTGGAGGACTTATACGCGGAACTTTTCAACTAACCTTAGACTGAAGAAGCTACTTAGAGGAGTAGTGAAACGTTTCTACTTAACTAGGAAGATGTCCAGTTGATATGACTCAACTTCCAGATAACCTCACCTGGACGACTGAGAATCTTCACAGACACTCAGAATTGTTGGTAAATTACTAAAAAGAAACATTGTGATGCTAAACGTATGATTATGCTAGTAAACTGTTACGCTAGCAAGTTGTTTATGTGGCTAAAATAATGAAACAGAGAGTGAAAAAAAGGCAAATCTATCAGGAAAACCAAAGTTGACCAGAGATTTGTTGGTAAATTACTAATAAGTGTAACATGGCCACCCGCTTGAAGGGCAAATCTGCACACAACTAGGCAGATTTATAGGCAGGCAGAGCAGCGGATGGCCATGTTTGCTAGGCAACCCCGCCATGTTGCCAATCAGAGCAGACGCGCTACACCTGTCCGCCACGTTATTTAAACCCTGAGAAACCAGCACCCTGTGTGCGAACATCAGATAGCACCAGACATGAGGGTGGTGCTCTTGTCTAGGGGAAGAGAAAGAAAAGACAAAAACTGACTAAAGAGTTTAACAGTTAAAGTAACGTGTATATAATTACCAAGCAAACATATTGGTCTTTATTTATAGAATATAATTAACTGATGTCTCTAAAGTTCTGGTTCTGGTAACTACTGTTAAACCCTGAACACTCTATAATAAAACTACTGGTTTTCTAAAATGGATCACGCAGTAAGATTAACTCATTATTAAAAAAGGTAATTAAAAAAAAGTAACTAACTTAATATGTCAAACCACACTAATTAACGCATGTCATGCCTAATAATAATACTAGTAACCAGCTGATTGATTTTTACCATTAAAAAAAGAAAGAAAGAAACAAAAAAAAACAACCTTTTAACCTCACAAGTGTTAGTTACCTAGACATGCTAATCCACATGCTACATCACACACAGGTAGCATTTGAATAGCTTTTGCAATTTAAGAACAATTTCAGCTAAGTAAATTTCAGCTAAGTATACCACAGACTCTATGGTTTTAACTTATATTTTGACTCCGTGTCAATAATAATTCATTTTAAATTCAGCACGAAAACGTAAAAAAAACAAAACAACCACCTTTGTCTTCTTCTTGGTCTTCTTCTTCATTTTTATCTGCGACAGGCAAAGTAGCACATGCACTACCGCCACCTAAAGGTCTGGATGAATGATTCTTGGTAAAGTGTTTTTTGCTGACTTGACACCGAGGCCTGGCGATGCGCTGCACACGTCTCTAAACACGCTGGCCACCGAAACATTTGCAGGCTTAGAGCATGTGTAGGAGAAATTGTGTCTTTATTAGGATCTATATGTACTGTAGGCTTAATTGGGTTGGCCATGATAAACTGTTGAACATTCAGTCATAAATGTATAATCAAAAATAGGTTTGGGTTTAATGATGATGTTTGTGTTCAGTGATTTCGGTGTACACTTATCTCATTGCTTCACTTCTCGATAAAAAATTTATAAATTCATTCAGGTGTACACATTTGTAAAAGGTTAGCCATGTTGATCATCATGTGTACTGTATAATAAAATAACTGGTGGTTGGATTTTTTAAAAATAAAGAAGCTAGATTTTAAAATAAAACAATTTTGTAATGGACTTTAGTCGTTACCAACCTACATATCTACATATCTTGATTGAACATATGATTGATTAAAAGAGAAACTTCCTTGGGTTTAAGTATTAAAATAAAGTGAAAATAATTAGCACATTGCAGTGTTTCCCACAGGTGTGAAATATACCTGGGTGGTAGGAAGCGGAGCGGCCGCATTTCCTGCAGCACAAAAATGGTCTACTCTACACCATTAACAACTAACAACACACATATATATATAAATTTGATTTCTTTTATTTTCTGTTAATTTCACATTTTAGATACAACCTCCCCCACATCTACCCGTACGTGAAGAGTAAGATGAAGTATATAAAAAAGTACTAAACACTCTTTAGTGTAGATGGCACTGTAGAACCCTAGCCCGTTTTTTCAGCACAATATATTTTTCAATATAAAGAACTAAATTTTATTTCATTTTAACCAACTATACATACATGACTGAGCATTTTTTAAAATTTTTTACAAAGGATCATATAGGTAAGAAATAGAACTGATTTATAAGATCATGTGTGATCATATAATAATAATAATAAGAAGAAGAAGGAGAATGCATTCATTAACTATGCAGTCTAAAATAAAGTGACACATGATGAAAATCCTCTCTGTCAGCAAACAAACATTTTATATCAAGGACATAATATGTGCATTTTGTGAGTTCTACATTTTTGCGGTAGTAAAATGTCATTCCGGTAGTAGTAACATGTAGATTAGATAATATATAAAGTAATAATGAGTTTAACCCGAATGCGCAGTTTACACGTACTGTATACTTTGTGTGCGAAACACTGCTTTGGGGAAACAAAAAATAGGTGAGTCGCACACAAGACAATTATAAATCTCTGAGATTAAGAGGTAATGAGACACATTTGAGACACATTTGAGATGATGCAGAAAATGCCTAAATCTCATTTAAGTCTCAAAGATGGCTCATTTCTGAGAGATTAACATGAGCTCTCATCTTAGACTTTCTTTGCTATGGGATGAGAAAGAAAAGAGAAAGGAGAGAACTGAGAAGAAAGGTGAAAGGATTAAGAAAAGAGAAAACTGAAAAGAGGCCCGAAAGATAAACAATATATCTCGCTAGAGATAAAGAAATAACGGTCTGGAGAAGAATAAATAAATAAATAAATAAATAAATAAATAAGCATTTTTCACAAAAGAAAGGGGCGCTTATATTTAGCTTCACAAGACACTCCCCGTTCTTTAGTTGAGTTACGAAGTGGCGTAGAAGCACCATTTCATCAGCACTGCGAGGTGCTTGCCCTAATTGATCAATCCACTCTTAACAACATATTCGGTGGTGCCATATTGGAGCGCGCCCTCGTAACAATAAGAGATATTGTTTGGCTAAAATGATTATTTATGTAACTAGCAGGCATCTACTAGTTCATTTCTACACAGTGTGGGAGTGGAAGCGAGTCAGAATTATCTGGAATACGACTATTTTCCTCAGATTTATTGGTAAATTACTAATAAGAGACAGTGTGAGACAAAAATCATAAATATGCTCGCAAATAATATCTGTGAGTGAAAACATTTCAAAAGACCAACATTTACCTCAGATGTGTTGGAAAATGATCAAGGAACTCTTGATTATGGCTACAATTAAGCTGCATCTCGTTAGTAGCCGTTAAGTTGTTTGTATGAACAGTATAAAAACAGACTGATAGTGAAAACTAGAGTAAATGATCAGGAACATTAACATTTAGATCAGATGTGCTGGTATTAAGACCCTGTATAGGTAGGATTTCGTTGTATTATGACTTAGCATCAGCTGCTAGCTTCTTAATTCCAACTACACTGTGTCATATTTTTTGCACTCCATTACTGGATATGACGCGGGAGTGTGTTGGCTCATAAAACCAATGACCATGTGTAAACATTGAATAAATTACAGACTTGCTAACTAGCAGGCAATGCTAGTAGACTATGCAATGAAAATAAAACTGTGTCAGGAAAACTTTATGAAGTATTAAAGTCTTGACTGATAGGGTGTGACAACAGTACTGGAGCGCAGACCGTCTATAACGTCTTGTTGAACATTTCACCATTTGCTCTATCAATCATTGCTGAAAAAGGAGCTCTTTTTTCATCCATTTTGGTAAGATTCTAGCGTTTACATGCTGTTCCTGCGGTTGTGGATCATGGCCACAATGTGACTAAGGTCCAAACTCTTCATCATCACCTCCATGAACTCTTCATCTCGCCGTGCACCTTCTACAAACTCCTCTAGCGACAGCTCACCTGGTCAGGACATACAAAAAATTGGGTGTGAACAGCATCTCTTTGAGCTGATGATCAAATCTGAAGTACTGATCATGAATAATTATGAAGTAAAACCCTTAACTGTTATTTTAGCTTCTTACGACAAATGACCCTCTAAGGGTTCTTTGGTTGATCCTCTGGAGGAAATGCTTAAAGATTTTATGTAGAAACTTGCGCTGTTTTCCAATCAGAAAGGGCCCAGCTGAGGCGTAAATGTCTATATTACTGTCTAGATGACTATACTTGGAATCCTCCAGTACTGTTCGACTGGTCCTACCATCTCTCAGGGATGGAGAAACACATGCATCTAGGCTGTCTGTGTCTGATTGCAGTCACTGGCAATCTTTAAGCACCAACTAAAGAACTGTCTGTTTCTTATGTATTTGGGTCAAACCCCCCCCCCCCCCCTCCCAATATGCCTCCCAACAGTGTTTGACTGATGGTACTTCTAGTTAGTAACCTTGTACACCAGTGTACGGATATATCTAATGATGGAATCTTTAAAGAGCTTATGTCACTCTGGATAAGAGCATCTGCCAAATGCCTAAATCAGAAGTTTAACACCTGGCTATTTTATGCTATTTTGGTAAACTCCAAGTAATTGGGGCTACTGGTGAAGGGTTTTTTAATCATTAGTTATGTAGTTATGGATTTTTCATTCGAATGGTTATTGTATTTTCTGATAAGGAAGTGCTGTTTCATAGAGATCTGAAGTTTAACTTATTGGTAATGTTTAAATTTCAGCATGAATAACGTGTTTGTGCCGCTGACTCACCGTCTCCGTTCACGTCCATCCTCTCAAACACTCGGTTGGTGAACTCTTCAGGGCTCACTTCTTGAGATTCACTGCCGTTAATGGCACGGATAGCCTGAAACACACAAAGAGTCGTGTAGTCACGTAGAGGGTTTTTTATGTGCATAGTAATGATACCTGAGCCTCTGGTAAGAGACTCGTTTAAAAACGGACACAAATCATGACCTTAACCTTTCAATGAAACATAATCCTAATTCTAATCTAAAGCTCTATAATCTCGTCTCTCACCATAATCCCTAATCTCATCATCAGAATTTTCATATTGTAAGCCTTTATAAATAAATACATAAATAAATAAATTAAGTCAATATTGACAATCATGAAGATTTATTTATTTATAAATTCAGATTTTTAAGGAGAAAAAAATATATATTTTTAACTATATATAATAACTATATATATATAAATATATATTTAACTATATATATTTATATATATATATTCACCTGATATTAGTTTTAGCATGATACTGAGCAGCTTGTGTCTATGACGCTGCTGCATATATTCCCAGGCTTCCTGTATCTGTAGGTACATTACCAGGACACTATTGTAACAGGTTTCTATATTTATATACTTTTTATTATCTTTAATTTTAGGATACTATTTCTCCACTGTTCTTATATTCTTGCAGTACTGTATTCCCATAGCTCTTAAATTCCCAAGGTTTCTACTGTATATTCCCAGGGGTCCTGGGAATGTACTATATCCCTATCCCTATATTTCCAGGGTTCATAGTTGTCTCAGTTGTCTCAGACTTCCTATAAACTCTGGGTTTCTATTCTTTGTTATATCCCATTTTAATCCTGTATTCTTAAAGGTCCTGTTGAGGTTTCAGGAATTGCTATATTCCTAGAGTTTCTACTTTTCTATATCTCAGAATTTCCCAAAGTAAAGATTTTCCAAGAGTTCCTATATTCCCATAGTTCCTATTTTCCCACTTGCCCTATATTCCTAGAGGTCTTACAATGTTGCCAGAATTTCTATAGTCCAAGAGTTTCCATTTTAGGGTTGACTACATTCCTAAAGTGATTATTTTCTCACTGGTCCTATATTTCCAGATGTGTGCTATATGTTTACCTTTATGATATTGAGCAGCTCGTGTCGGTCTATGCATCCGTTGCCATCCACATCATAAAGTCTGAAGTACCAGCGCAGTTTGTGCTCCATTTTTCCTCTCATTACGAGGCTCAGTGCTGCTACGTACTCCATGAAGTCTATATATCCATCCTGCAAAGGAAAATCATTTGTTTGATTTCAATTTAAGAAAAGATATTCAGCAAAACATAAAGGGACAATATAATTCGGTAATTAACAGGGTGATTATTCATTTAGTAGCCTTTTGTCATCGCATAACATTCCATAGTGAGTTTAAACGTAATTTCAGCTCACAATAGAAAATGTGCAAGTTCAGAAACCACAGTATCCATTACACATCGCTGTTTTAGACAAACATCTGAATAGTACTTACATCTGTAGTTGTGTCTAAGATCTGAAAACTGATCTGATGTGAGTCATTTCTGTATTAAATCATCACAACACACTAAATGTGGCCCAGTATTGATACGATTTTATAACTTTAGCAGTGATGCAGCAATGTTATACTTTCTTTTTATGTGTGAAAGTCATGCGAATTTGTAGAATGAGAAAGCATGGCCAATGAAATGATCTGTAATAATGGAGATGATCGTGTGACCTGCAGGAGGTCAATAACAGTTAGGTGTGATTGAACATGACCTATTTATAAATGTCTCATCAGGTTTGTGTGTCTTTATCCTGAAGCTAATCTTATAATCTCTGTGTTAGTATGACTCAGTGTAATCAAATCTGACAATGTAGCATCATCATCATCATCATCATCATCATCATCATCGAATAAGCAGAGAATAGAGCTTCCATCCACCCCTTATTATTCCAGCAGCTTCTTTTCATGTAGTCAACACTGTACTCATGGGTGCCTGAGTTCCTGAGTTCTGTTTACCCAATGGTCCCATATTCCTGTGCCCTAATCCACCATGGTCCACTTTCCAAGCCATAATTCCCCAGAGTTCCTCACTTACCATGATTTTACTAATGTTCCTAAATTAGCAGGTTACATACATTTCTAGGGGCACAGTATTCACTGCATATATTCCCAGGTCTCCTATATTTCTCTACTGCATTGTCTGCGGGTTTAGTATTCAGTGTTTCACATTCACAATGTCCTATTGTCACAGTTTCAATATGCCCAGGGTTTTTTTATGCCTAGTTGCTCCCTCAGCAGCCCTATATTCCTAGAGTTTTCCAGGGTTCCTATATTCCTAGAGTTTTTTGTTTTCCATAGATCCCATCTTCCTAGAGTTCATTTTCACAATTTCACAAATTTGCTTAGATATGAAAATTCAGGCCGCATCGCTGCAGTTTCCTGTTTTCCTGTTTATAAGGATACCAATATGATGAACACTTTCACTATTTAAAAAAAAAAAAGACTCACATATTTAGTAGAGCCATGCATTAAGATCAATCTTTGTGTTCCTCTAGTACCTTTGAGGAACCCCTTTACTGTTACATTCACATTCTTCCTTGGAAAACGTTTATTTTTTTGTCGTATCCGCTTGTCTTTGACTCACCTTGTTCATATCAAAGGTGCGAAACATCTGTTCGATGTAAGCGCTGGCCTCTGGATCGAGACCTCGTAGCCCGAAGAACTGCTTGAACTCGTGGAGTGTTAACTGCCCTGAAGGACACTCGGTCATGAATTTCTTGTACCAGAGGTGCATCTCGACTGCCTGTAGATCATCCACGGTGCATCCTGTGGAGTTTCCCATGTCTGAGACCGTCTCTTTATCAGAAGCCCAATCGGTCCTCTGTGCAGGCGAGATCCCGGGGAGATCTTCGCGTCTCACAGACTCACGACTCAGGAGCTTTGAGAGGACGCAGGAGCTCCACGTGGCTTTTGTAAGAGTCTCGGATCAACCCGGGGATGATAAACGCATCTAATCCAGAGCAGAATATAAATGTAAGGCGGTGACAGATTTTCTGCAGCTCACATGTATGTGAGTGTGTGATATTCATGGTCGGCGATGGCATGAATATTGCTGCATCATTTGATGTAAGAACATGTAGGTTTATTTAACATTTTTTAAAACAAATTCCTGCTTTTGCCACTCTGTTTTCTCTCTTTTAAAATGAACGAGAGAAAAAAAACATGGCATGCCAGAAATCCGGCAGAACTAACTATGACATCATAACTAAAAGGGAGGAGCCAGAAGGAAACACAGACATGAGGGGGAACTGAGATGTAAAGCAACCAATCACCTCACCGTCAACAAACCTGAGTGAACAATGAGAGTGGGGAGGACAGCATCTAAACATACCAGTTCACCAGATACTCTACGTCCATGAGTCCCCCAGATCTGCTCCTTTACCTAAGGCTCATCTATTTACAAACATGCTGCACTAAATAAACAGGTTTTTAGCCTAGACGTAAACACTGAGACTGTGTCTGAGTCCCGAACATTAATAGGAAGACTATTCCATAACTTTGGGGCTTTGTAAGAAAAAGCTCCGCCCCCTGCTGTAGTTTTAATAATACATATACATACATATAATATATATCAGTCACTTCCCTGCATCCCTTCATTCTTCTGCCTGAGACCTGTATTCAAAATACATACAACCCTTATGTGGTGTGTAAATTAAAAACCCTTGTGTGGTGTTTGGGTCTGTGGCACCCGTTTTCATTTTTTAGCGAAAGAAAAATGATTCAATTATTTCTTTTTTCAAACTCATTGGCCTTGGCTCCTTTCTGTGAAGAGCATACATCAGAAAACCTTTTTCAATGACCACACCCTCTACACCCCCATACACATTTATATTACATACAGGACTTTCAGGTCCACTGGACCCTGGGCTAATTAAAGTGTGAAAATTGTAGGTCCTGTGTATCTACACTCTGTCCTCCTCCTGTCTGGGATTGCTGTAATTATGTGTGTGCGTAATGGACTTTACCCTCTGTCTTATCTTT
>JAAGKR010003565.1:40155-69565 GCA_011419295.1 Clarias macrocephalus
AAAGGGAGGAGCCAGAAGGAAACACAGACATGAGGGGGAACTGAGATGTAAAGCAACCAATCACCTCACCGTCAACAAACCTGAGTGAACAATGAGAGTGGGGAGGACAGCATCTAAACATACCAGTTCACCAGATACTCTACGTCCATGAGTCCCCCAGATCTGCTCCTTCACCTAAGGCTCATCTATTTACAACATGCTGCGCTAAATAAATAAGTTTTTAGCCTAGACTTAAACACTGAGACTGTGTCTGAGTCCCGAACATTAATAGGAAGACTATTCCATAACTTTGGGGCTTTGTAAGAAAAAGCTCCGCCCCCTGCTGTAGTTTTAATAATACGTGGTACTGACAGACAGCCTGCATCCTTTGATGGAAGTAGGCGTGGCGGATCGTAAGACACAGTTCACGCAGATACTGTGGCGCGAGAACATTTAATGCTTTAAACGTCAGTAGTAGTATTTTAAAATCTATGTGAAATTTCACAGGGAGCCAATGCAGTGTAGATAAGATAGGGGTGATGTGCTCGTATCTTCTGGTTCTAGTGAGACTCTCGCTGCTGCATTCTGGACTAACTGAAGCTTGTTTATACACCTAGTTGAACAACCAGACAGTAAGGCGTAACAATAGTCCAACCTAGAGATGATAAAGGCATGAACTGGTTTTTCTGCATTGTTTAGTGACAGTATGCAGTAATATATCTAAGGTGAAAGAAAGCTATCCTGGTGATATTATCTACATGTGCTTCAAACGAAAGGCTGGAATCTATAATCACACCAAGGTCTTTTACTGTTGCACTTGATAGAACAGGAAGGCATCTAAAGTTACAGTCTGATCAGAAAGCCTACTTCTAGCTACTTGTGGTCCTATGCCTAGAACTTCTGTCTTATCAGGATTAAGCAGAAGGAAGTTAATTAACATCCAATCTCTTATGTCCTGCACACACTGCTCAACTTTATTAAACTGTTTTTTCTCATCTGGTTTTGCTGAGACGTATAACTGTGTGTCATCAGCATAACAGTGGAAAAGAAAACCATGCTTACAAATTATGTTGCTATTTGAAATACTAACAATTTAGTTTGACGCCATTTACATTCTCATTTCCGAGCGGCCTGTTTTAAAGTGCGTGTGTGGTCATTATCTAAGGTATAACGTAATGTCGACTCTGAGTAAATATTGACTTTGAGTAACACGGATGCTGTCTATAGAAAAGGATAGAGCAGACTCGAGGAAACTCAGGTCCTTTAATGTTTGCAACAAAATGTTGCATTATTGTTGCAATATTATGTTGTATATAATATATAATGTACAGGTATTTCAAGTGAAAGTATCCATCTGTATGTACCATCATCATGTAGACACTGTGTTCTTTGTTAATATGCATCTGATATTACCTCATAACTCACCTTAATGTAGATTTCCCAGGTTGTCCCCTGACTGCACTAATGTACAGAGTTATCAGTGTTAAAGTGTTGTCTTTTTTATAGTGATGACATTTTTTAAAAATCTTATTTTGTATAAATGTGTGACCAGGGCCCGTATTTACTAATCGTCTCAGAGTAGGAAATCACTCCTAAGTGGCCATAAATTCTCATAATGATGCCATTTTGGTCCTACTTTCAGGAGTACGAGTAAGAGCTATTTATCAAGATTCTTAAAAGACGAAATCACTCCCATCTCCACCAAAATGTAGGAGAGCTCCGGAGCTTCTAACTGGTTAGAAGTGGTGGGGAAATGCCACTCATGCCGAGGAGAGTAACACTGAGTGACATGGAGCTCAGAAAAGACACGTTTGGACAGAATTTTTTTTGTTTTCTCCAAACATCACGTGCAGTATGTAACTGGTCCAATAACAAACATCTCATGCTGTCTCCACAGGTGACTGATAACATACAGGTTTTTAGTAACAGTAAAGATGCAGCTTTGAAACACTGACACATCGGAATTTATAAATGAAACTCTTACAGAACCGAAGATCGTACACAGATTCACACATTTCCCACCACACAGTGTGACTTCAATGAAAAACAAACTGCATTCATGGAATCGTTGGCATCATCCATGGCCGACACATATTACTCACTCACTCATCGTCTATACCGCTTTATCCTGCATTCATTGGGGGGGGGGGGGGGGGTGTCCACCCTGGGCAGGGTGCCGATCCATCACAGGGCACCCAGTCACACACTCATTTACACACTACGGGCAATTTGGGAACGCCAATTAGCCTAATCTACATGTCTGTGGACTGTGGGAGAAAACCGGAGCACCCGGAGGAAACCTACCAAGCACGGGGAGAAGATGCAACCTCCATGCACACAGAGACGGGAATCGAACCCAGACCCTGGAGGTACAAGGCGACCGTGCATTAACACGACAGGTGGCACTGATACTTACACAAATCGCCTCCGCTCACTTTTTATCTTTAGAGGTAAGAGTAGGGCAGATTTTTACTTGAATTATTTCTTTACATTTTGCTGCCTCTTCTATAAGCAAAATGCTCTTATCCTCTCTCCAGTCTCACTTTCTTTTCGAAATCATGTTGATCAGATTGTACAGCTCTATTACAGGGGCTTTAAACAGCTGTGCTTGGAGCAGTCTGATTAGGAGAGCGTCATGTTGCCAAGTCATGTATACAGTATATTAGTTTTGTCTGTTTGCATGAAGCTTGCTTTCACACAACTGCTGCTGATTTCAGCATTTCTACAAAAACCTGTCAAAACAACAACCCCACTATAACGCGCAGCCTACTTGACGGCTCTCAGTGTCATAAAATGTGACGGCAAACGCTTTCCTTGGCGCACTCCTACTCCTAGCTGAAAGTAAGAGTAAGAAGATTTAGAAAAAACTTTTATGTCCTACTCTGAGCTAAGAATATTTTCTTAAATCAACTTTGAGCTCAATTCCTAGAAGTGATTCTGAAATGCTTTCAGTAAACAGAGGCCCTGAGCTATAGCTATAGCTATAGATATAGATATTAGGGATGGGACTCACCAGGGACTGGCCTGTGTGATGATTCCATGTGTATTGCAATCCTCTAAACACAGTTTTATAATTATTCTGAATTTATGTCATTTCTATTTCTAAATATTATTACAATTCTAAACAAACTTAGCAAATAATTCGCTCCTAACACATGGTGATGGTTCAGAGCACGCCACCTGCAGGATCATAGAGGAATGGCAAAATTTTACCACCTCACTGCTTGTGTACATTTTCACAGGGAAAAAGAAACATTCTGGATGAAAAGAACAAAATAAATGTGAGCAATCATGAAGTCACATGACACAGCCTCATTTCGAAATTAATTCCAGTTTATTTTTTCTGTCTTTTCTTCTTCTTTCTTTAGGGTTGACGTTACTGTAAATTCCACTTTTCTATATTTAATGTTTGTTTCTGACTTTTGGTTCCTCTTAAGGATTTTCCCAACATTTTTTTTGCACTGATTTATTGATACAGACTCTGAATTTCTGTTAGTGAAATTATCATGTGAATAAATGGACCATTTATAAGAAATACAGTAAATACATGTCAGTGGTTATAAAGCTCAGAAGTGCAGATTGTCCTTATGCTCTTATAGAAATTGACATTCAGACATTATAAAAACAAATCACAAAGTACATTTTTTTGGCTTAAAAAAAAAAACTATAATAACTGAAGGTGTAAGATCGACAGTCAGACATTCGATGTAGTGTAAATACTAAAAAAAAAGTTTAAATCTATATATTATATTATATAGATTTGACAGATTAATATAGATCAAGTATACATAAGGTAAATGTAATGTTTTGATTTATTTTGAGACTACTCATATGTAATTGGCAAAAAAGAAAAATAAATATATTAAATTGCCCTGGAATACACTTATGAGGGGCGTTCAGTGTCAAACCGGGACATTTGTAACGTTAATCAGACAGGCGTGTTCTCCGGTGTAACTTTCTACTTTGATAGCAGGGGATTATATAGAGGAATATGTTTTTACTCTCAGTACTGTGTTCTGTTATTCCGTGCAATCAAAAGTCCCGGTTTGACTCGAACGCCCCTCTTATATGCATATGATTCCTTTCATAAATCATCATACAGAGCCACGATTAATGATCAATAATATGTCCTTAAATGAAGATAATTAACATTTTTAACATGAAATTTCATATATTTTTTTACTGTGTTATTTTTTTTAAACACTCAGATTGATTATAGTGTTAAAAAAAAAACAAGAATGTGATGATCAATAATGATAAATGAAATTATATTAAAATTATGACAAGGTCATCATATAATAATAATGTATACTTTCTGAACCACTTTAACTGAAATTAATTAAAAAGTTTAAAACACAGGTTAATAAAAATTAAATAAATTATTCTACAATGCATTACTGTGTTATATGACCATTCAGAAGACTTATGTATCTTTAGCTACATAATAAGAAATAATATAACAGTCTGGCACATACGAAGAAAAGTTCGAGTTCAGTCGAAATACAAGTTGTATGAAAACGTTTCTGATTTATATCTGAATAAATCCACGTGAAACGTCTAATCAGAAAAGTCACTCTGAGTCCGAGTCCTTGCCCGACAGGATCTCCAATGCGGCCCCGGCACATCTCCGGCTTAACCTGCTCAGGATCCCGTGTGCGGTGTTGAACACTGACGCGACGCACTGCACGGAGAGCGCGGTCCACCTTACCGCCTCCACGAACCAGCCGACGGAGCGAGACGTGAAGCTCACGAACACCGTCGTGTAGTGAGCGAGCAGGAGAAAGCTGCGGGCCAGCTGCTTGCCGTACTGCACGAGCAGGTTCACCTTGCAGTCGAGTCCTCGCCTTCTACCGTGGTTCATGGTGAGATTGTCAGAAAGTACACGTGAGCTAGAGGACGGTGAACTTGACGACGTTAGAAAATTACAAATCAAGCTTCACACTGGATCCGAACGAGTTTAGACAAGTGGTGAGTTGAGAGTGTGCAATGAGAGAGAGAGAGATAAGGTCTGTCGTGTTCAATGGAAAAACTCTGTGGTTGTGATGTCAGTTAAATGACTTCCTCCTGTGAAAGTGAGCAGTTTGTCACTCTGTGTTTCACTTTTACAACTGGACTCCGTAAACATCACATGCTGCATAGGTCGAAATTCACGGAAGTAGCTCGTATAAACTCCTTCACTGTCACGTTCCTTTGAATTTTGTGGTTTCAACTTGCGAACACCCTCATCACTTAGTTTCAAGCCACTTGTTGTAATTGGTGGATGTTCCCTTACTGCTTTGCTTTAGCTTTGTGGTTGTAATTGGTGGATGCTCCTTTCCTGCTTCATTTCAGGTTTGTGGTCATAATTTGTAGACGTCCCCTTACTTCTTCATTTTAGGTCTGGGTTTGTGATTGGTAGACGCTCCCTTACTGCTCCTTTCTGGGCCGTTTCAAATCTGGTATATAATTTGTATACACTCCCTTACTGTTCATTTCAGGGCCATGTGTGTGCAGTTGTAGGCTCTCCCTCACTGCTCCATTTCACGTCTGGCTGTGTAATTTGTAGCTGCTCTCTTGTCACTCAGTTTCAGGTCCAGATGTGTAATTTATACACGCTTCCTTGTGACTCATTTGGAGGGCAGGGTGTCTACTTTGTCGCTCCCTCACTGCTCAGTTTCAGATCCGGCTGGATAATTTGCACATGCTCCCTCGCTGATCAGTTTTAGGTCTGGGTGTGTAATTTGTAGATGCTCCCTCACTGCTTCGCTTCAAGCCAGGGTGTGTAATTTGTACACGCTCCCTCACTGATCAGTTTCAGGTCCAGGTGTGTAAATTCTAGACACTCCCTCTCCGATCCACTTCAGGTCTGGGTGTGTAATTTGTACATGCTCACTTACTGATCAGGTTTAGGTCTGGGTGTGTAATTTGTAGACGCTCCCTCACCGCTCGGCTTCAGGTCTGGATGTGTAATTTGTAGATGCTCCCTCACCGCTTCGCTTCAAGCCAGGGTGTGTAATTTGTACACGCTCCCTCACTGATCAGTTTCAGGTCCAGGTGTGTAAATTGTAGACACTCCCTCACCGATCCACTTCAGGTCTGGGTGTGTAATTTGTACATGCTTACTTACTGATTAGGTTTAGGTCTGGGTGTGTAATTTGTAGAAGCTCCCTCACCGCTCGGCTTCAGGTCTGGGTGTGTGATTTGTACACGCTCACTTACTGATCGGTTTCAGGTCTGGGTGTGTGATTTGTAGATGCTCCCTTACAGCTCCACTTCAGGTCTGGGTGTGTAATTTGTACACGCTCACTTACTGATCAGTTTCAGGTCTGGGTGTGTAATTTGTAGACGCTCCCTCACCGCTCCGCTTCAGGTCTGGGTGTGTGATTTGTAGACACTCCCTTGCCCCTGCGCAGGCCAATCGCAGCAGTGTGAGTGTTTCGTTTCCGGGATGTTTGGTGATGTGGCTCTGCTCAGAAATCCTAAACACGACGTTTATTAAAGAGTCCCACCACAGCCCACAGAGTTACTCGCTTCAGGAGGATCCACAGCAGGTCAGTTTCGTTCCTCTTAGATAAATAATCGCCCTTTAGTTTTTGTTTTGTTTCGCCTTGTTTACAGTAGTGTATCCGAGATATGTAACGATGATGATCTTAATAATAACAACAATGCGCGAGTGTGTTTCCTACCCTACACTAACCTGGTGCTCAGGAGCGGCTGAATGTTCCGTGTGATCGGTGTGATCAGCAGCTCGGTGCCCGGGTCCGAGTCCCAGTCCCAGTCCAGGAGCCGCGCGGTCCCGCAGCGTTACTTCATTAATCTTTACTGCTGGATGTGTAGAGAAAAAAGCGCACGCAGCGCATGCGCACTCGCGTGTCTAACGCCGCCGTTTGATCGCGGGGTCTTTAACGTTCACGCGCTCAACGCCACATTACGCAGCGCGCGAGTTTCCGGATTGAGCTCATGAATATTAATCAGAGTGGCAGCAAGGACAGGCCTGTGATTGGCTGACGCGAGTTCGGCTACTATAGCAGAGTCCGACAACCGAGCTACTTCCGGTTTATCAGGTACACCTAGTGATATGTTCACGGTACAGGTGAACAGGTTACACGCTGAAGCTCACGTATGTGCTGCGCACAAGTATTGGCACCCCACCTTCCCCCAGGCCACTACTCCATCAGTCAAGGTGTTTTTATTTTTTTTTATTTTTTTATCTAAACACTGTGTTAAACACTGCTGCATCGTGTCCTTTATATCCATTTTTTAAAATAAATATATTACCTGAAATTCCTGTCACTCACGGCTACAGAGTTTGTAGAAAGAGTTAAAAGGTTAAATCAAATAATTTACGACTCCGGCGTGTTAAAATTCACTTAAACCACTTCAGCGCTGTTCTTTCAGCCAAAGTGAAAATATGAACTAATCCCAGTAAAAATATTCACTTTATCTTCTCTAATTAATATCTATTGGTGCAGGTGTTTGTTTACATTGAGACAGCAGCGCATTTGTAGATTATATTAAAGTAGATGATTAAATCCCACATGTAACTGTTCATAACATCACTTTTACTCCACATTTAGATTCACTGATGGTGCAGATTAAACTTCAAAAAGTACTGCAAAAGATTCATTATATTCTGTACAGACAGTTTTGCATCATGCTGTGAGAAAGATCTGTCTGGACAGACATACAGAATTTTTTTTTTCTGAGACTAGTTTCTGGTCCTCCAACGTATGAAACATAAAGAGATCATTGAAGCAGCGAGTCCTGACTGATGTACAGACAAAACATTTACTTTTATTTATATAGACGAGGATTAATTGGATTTATTCTATTGTTATTTGTTTTTCTGCCAACAGGGCGGCCATGTTCAGCCGGCTGACCCAGGGCGTGACCTCCGTCCTGCAGGAGTTATCTGGGGAGGAGCGACGCGATGATGATGCTGATCCTCAGGTAAGTCTGTACACCTGCACAGTGCTCAGGAACACACACACACACACACACACACACACACACACACACACACACACACACACACACACACACACACAGAGTTTCCTGAATTTATCCAAATGTAGGGATATTTTTCAGCACCAGACAAGGCTGTGTTTTGACTCCTCATTCCTTTATAATCTTTGGATAAAGACAAGGTCATGTAGGAATAAACAGGCAAGCGTGACTCAGAGAGCCTTTACAAATGAGAGGAAGCGTGAAGGTGTTTGATGGATGTGGTTGAAAAGTTGGTGTTTAATGGTGAATGTTGGTGTTGGATAGTAAACATTAATATTTGACAGGTGATGTTGGTTTAGATGGTTGATGTCGGTGTTAAACAGAGAATGTTGGTGTGTGATATTAAATGTTAGTATTGGCCACCCTGAATGAACAAAAATTTCAGTGTTTGATGGTGTCTGTTGGTGTTTGATTGTGAGGGCTGATGGTGGATGGAAAATTCTGTTGTTGGGCGGAGAATTCTAGTGTTAGTGAATTCTGGTGTTGGGTTGTAAATGTTGTTGTTTGTCAGTGAATGTTAGTGTTTACAGCTCTGGTTAAGGCATTGAACTACGTTTAGGAAGGTCCTAGGTTCAAATCCCATGACCACCAAGTTGTCCCTGTAGGGCCCTTGAGCAAGGATAAAAAAGTAAGTCGCTCTGGATAAGGGAAACTGCCAAATGCCTAAATGTAAATGTTGTTGTTTGGTAGTCAGTGCTGGTGTTTGGTAGGGAGTGTTACAGATTTCTGTCATGCAGTTAAAATTGTCATGTCAAACTGTCCATTACGTCACTCGCAACCCACACGGAAGTTCCTCACATGGTGTGGACGTGGATCCAGGAAGATAATGGGTGAAATGGAAATGGAGAACAGTGGTCCCTGGACAGAGGTGAAATGTCTGACAGCACTTTGGTGGATGTGACTTCTCCGTTCTTAACTGTCTTGCTGTTATCGGTCTGTTCTCATAAATCAGTAGCGCTTGACGTCACACAACACACACGCAACAGTTTACCAACGCCTACGGCGCTGTTACCACAGCAACCGATGCAGATAGGACGACAGCATGTCGGAATTGCCCTGCCAGTCTGAACAGAGTCAAATTCAGTCAGGTCACTGTCATATAACAGTGTGGAACATATGTCAGTCCTAAGGATCAGACTTGCCTGTAGTCTAATTAAAACATACAGTATTTGTTTGGTTGATGCTGTCAAATACTTTCCAATCACACAACAGAACCATGAGTTATTTAGAGTGGATGGATGCTGTAACCCAGCAGATGTGTCACCATTTCTGTGTTTCCTTTTCGTACAGGATGGCTTGGTGCCGAGGTTGCTCTCCGGCCCGGACGCCTCCTCAGATGTCTCGGGTGCTCCAGAGGAGATGCTGGAGCGCCTGGCTCAGACAGAACAACTGGTGGTTCAGCTTAAAGAGCTGATCAGGGAGAAGGACGGTCAGCTGGCCTGTGCCGAGAAACTGCTCAAGGTGGGACATAACGCATGGCGCGCATCAGAACCACAGACTGTAGAATGTTCTGGAGAGTCTCATAACAGTGAGAGTTCTGTGTCAGGTTCTCCATCAGGTCTGCTCAGATAATACAGGTTGAACACTGCTGCATGTGAGTGTTACTTCCTTGTAGAATCTCATCTTTCCGACTGGAAAAACCATTCCTCATCTGGGGAGAAGGGTCGCTTTATCACCCATTAATTGTGGCGGTATAACAAATTTACATGGTGTCATAGATTTGTGATGTCACTCACAGTGTTTAATGTCTGTGTGTGTGTGTGTGTGTGTGCGCGTGCGCGCGTGTGTGTTTTATAGGAGGAGAAAGAGCAGGCTGAAGCAAAGTTCACCAAACTGAAAATGCAGGCGAAAGCCAAGATGGCCGCCCTGAATAAACAGATCACTGAGCTGAAAGGACAGGAGGCGCTCAACAGCAGTCAGGTGTGTGAACACCACACACACAAGCCAACACTTATTACTGACATGTTATAGAGACTGTGCCTTCACCAAACTTTTTATTCTGTTCCTTATTGACCAGACCACTGTCAGTAAATCCAACACCGCTCTCTGAACACTTCCTTGTCTTTTATATTTGGTATACATGTGGGCTATATTTCAGCATTGGTGTTTAATTGGTGTTTAATGGAAGCTGTTGGTGTCTGACAGGGTTGAAATGTCAGTGTTTGATGGTATCTGTTGGGTTCGGGTGCTTTCTGTTGGTTTATAATGGTGAATGTTGGTGTTTGTTGGTATAAAAGCTGGTGTTTGACAGAGAATGTCAGTGTTTTGATTTTAGATTTTAATTTGAGTGTGTGCCGGTGTTGAATGAAAACTGCTGGTGTGTTTGAATTTTGGTGTTTGACTGAGTTGGTTTAAAGGATCATGCTTGATGGAGAATGTTGCTGGTGTTTGGTAAATGTCGGTGGTTGATGGTACCTGTTGGTGTTTGTTGATCAGTATTGTTGTTTGCTGGTTTTTGGAAAATGTTATTGTTTAATGGAAAATGTTGGTGTTTGACGTGCTTTTAATGTTGGTTTGATGGGAATGTCAGTGTTTGGTATCTGATGGTGTTTGATGATAAATTTTGGTGCTTCACAGCATTTAAATGTCTATGTTGGCTGAAACATGTTGGAGTATGGCAGGGCTTGAATGTTGGTTTTTGGAAAATATTGGGGATTAATGGGAACTGATGGTGTCTGACAGACTTTAAATGTTTGTGTTTGATGGAGAATGTCAGTGTTGTATCTGTGGTACTGTATCTGTTGGTTTTAGATGGTTTATATTGGTGTTTAATGGTAAATGTTGGTGTTTGGTGGTATAAATTCTAGTCAGTGTTTGATTTTTAGATTTTATTTTTAGTGCATGGTGGTGTTTGACTTCCTGTTGTCTGACAGGGTTTAAATGTTGGTGTTGACAAATTTGTGTTGCTAGAGCATAATGAATACTGGTGTTTGATGATGAACGCTTGTGCCTTAAGGTGTTTAAATGCAAATGTTGGTGCTTGAACATTGGTGCTTCCTGGAGAATGTCAGTGTTTAATAAGGAATGTTTAAAGAATCTGTGTGTTTAAACTTGATGGTGAATGTTGGTGTTTGATATTTAATCGGTGGCTGATGCATGTTTGTTGTCTTTAAATAAAGAATTAGCTTTTTGATTGTGGGGTGTTTATTCCAAAGTGATTGTTTGTTCTGTCTCTGGTCAGACAAACCCAGTTAAATTCTCCCAGCAGCCTCAACACTTCAGCCGTGTCTCAGTGTTTGTTTTTGAACGGTCTGTTCCAGTTCACTGTGTTTAGATGAACTGAAATAAGTTCATTACTCATGTTCTTCAGCAGAACATTATGTCATGATTTGGGAGTATAATTTCGGTTTGTGTGTGTGTGTGTGTGTGTGTGTGTGTGTGTTCAGAGTTCAGAGACCTCCTTCACGCTGCCTTCTGGCTTGGAGGAGGAACTCCACAAGTTAAGAGAAAAGTTAAGTCAGGAGGAATCGTCAAATCAAGGCCTGCGTGAGCAGCTGAGAGTCGCAGATCAGCGGATTAAAGAGAAAGAGGACGAGCACGCAGAACAGGTGCGTTCTTTAATTATGGATTTTTATTAAACTTTTATTAAACCAGGTTCTGAAGCCAAAACTACATAAAAAAATACTCCAGAATTGTTGTTCACGTGGAACTTTCAGGTTGTTTGCTGAGCCAGATTCATCGTTACAGATTAACCGAGGAAAGCAGAGGAAACAAATTACTAGATCATTAAAAAAAAAAAATTAAGTGGGACTTTTGATTGTACAGAATAACAGAACGCAGTCCTAACAGTAAAAACTCCCTGTATTTATCGATATAATCCACTGCTACACTAATGCACTTATCCCAGTGTTTCACTAGTGCTTGGACACCATCAAGGTAGAAAGTTTTCTACAGACTGCCTGCTTCTTGTCTGAAACGCCGACCTCCCAGGAACTCCTTTAACTCCCGAGCAACGCCACTCTTTACCCTGTCTGCGTTCTCCGACCCCAGCTTCCTAACTAGGATATGTGGAAAAATAATAATTTCTCAGAATTTAAAGGTACATGTAACAAGTTATAGAATCTTAATTTTAATTAAAGGAGTTCCTGGGAGGCCGGTGTTCCAGACGTATCATGGTTCCGGGGTACTGAGGGAACTTTCTGCCTTGACGGCATCCAAGCACTGCTGAGAATTCATGCTTCGACTTGATCGGCTTTTGTAACGACCACATGATGTTTATTCACCACAGAATCTGAATTGATTCAGAGTCGACTCGAATCAATCTTTCTCACTGAGACACTCTCGAACCCGAGCGTAATTGCCGTGTTCTCACCTCACCTAACAAACCGCACTGACCTGGAAAGCACGCCAGAGTTCTGTTCAAATGTGCTAAACGCTGCAGACGAGAATCCAGATTGATTCGCGTTGAAATATTTTTCTCTCATATCTCCATTTTGTCCACATTTTTCATCTTTAAAGCTTTCTCTGCCTCGCTGTGACCATATTTTTGCGCTGATCTCTTTAACCCAGGTGCGAGTTCTGCAGGCTGTAGTAAAGGACAAAGACGTGCGGTTCCAGGAGCAAATCCAAAAGCACGAGGAGGAGCTGCTTCAGCTCAACACACATTCCTCGAACGATGCCGAGCTCCAGCAGGTGATGCCTCACTCGGGTGTTTAATGAATTAATTTTTTAAACCCCTGGAAACCAAAAAGTGTGGTTGGTTGGACATATCTGTAGGAACTGCATGTAAATGTCCATCTTTGTTTGTTTGTTCTGAAGGCCCTGCGTGATTCCCAGAGGAGGATCGAGGAGCTGGAGGAGTCGTTACGCTCTCGATCAGAAGTCCTGGAGATGTTACAGCAGGAGCTCAACAGTGCAGATCAACAGAAACAGGTAAAAATGATCAAAATGTTTTGATGCCCAAAATGTCCAATGCTTTTCCCGACGTTTCTTATCCTCTTGTTTCTTGTCTAGATTCTGACTGCGCAGTTCAGACAAATGGAGCAGGAGCTCGCTGAAGCCCACAAACTCAGAGAACAGGAGAAGCAGCAAACAGCCCTGCAGGCTGAGGAACAAATCCAAGCCCTCCGAAGCAATCTGGAGGCTTTAGAGAAGGAGAAAGAGCAGACCGTTATGGCTCTTGAAGCAGAACTCTCCCAAAGGACATCTGAGCTGGACCAAGTGAAAGCAAGTCTGGATGAAAGTATCAGTAAAGATAAAGAAATGGATGCTGGTGTCGAGGCGGAGCTAACCACGCTACGAGCCAACCTGAAGGCTTCGGAGAGGCAGAGAGAGGAAGTGAGCAAGAATCTGGAGGTCGAGGTTGAACGTCGTGTGGCCGAGCTGCACCTGTTACAGGAGAAGCTCGACGCGGTGGAAAGGGAACGAGAGGAAGCGTCGCGGAGCGAGAGAGAGGAGCTGAAACGCCTGCAGACGGAGCTCGCGTCCCTCACAGAAAGGCTGGATGCTGAGAAAGAGGAACAGGAAGCAGGGGTACAAGCCAAGCAGGCGCTGGAGAAGCTCTGGAAGGGGCTCCACTCTCTAGGCAATGAAGGCGCTGAGGTGGAGATGGTGGTGCCTGAAGACCCTGCACAGGTCCTGACCGTTCTGGAGGGTAGACTGGACGACTTGAGAGTGGAACATCAGGACAGGGAAGCGCGGATGTCTCAAATCAGCGTCACCATAGAAACCCTGCAAGGTAAAGAAAAAAGACTTTTAATAAAAAGTACTTTTACGTGATATTTAGTCTTGAAAATTGAAAGCATTAGAAGACAAGTCAGGTTGAGTTTTGAGACTTTGGAGGCGTTTTGGGCAGTAAAACTCCACCAATTCTTTAATAAAGGTGGTGCTCTAAACTATTCACCCACTGGCATCCTGTGTGGTCGGAGTGATTACATTTAATTACTCAGGTTCGAGTCGGATGTGAAGCCGTTAAATAAAGCTCAGGTAGAAAAAAACATTTGCGTTATGACTTGACTCTTAAAGGTTCAAGCTTTAAAAATTGTAACATCAGAAAAAATTTAATATCGGATCTGGATATTTATAAAACCGTGAATCACAATATTAATCGAATTGGCTCCTGCAGTAGATGTGGTGATAACATCATATCGGGAGTAGTTTATTGTTTAAAAAAAATAAAATGTTTGATTCTTAAGAGGAATAAAGAGTAAAAAGAAAAGTACAGAATGTTTTGATGGAGAGCAAACAAAGCACTGATGAAGAAGAGTGAAAATTATTTTCTGGTTTCAATGAGGGACATTGGGTGTACAATAATTGTAAAAGAACTATATCACAAGTTGTATTTATTATTATTATTATTATTATTATTATTATTGTTGTTGTTGTTGTTTCCTGTTCCTGTTTCAAGTAAGTAGGTTTGTAGCTCCATCAAGCATTAAAAGCATTACAGGAACCGGATAATCCACAGACTTCAGTTATCTCAAGCTTTTCATACGTTTAGTGAAATAAAATCTAATCAACATAAAAAAATGTCATGTTTTCAGGACAGTTAGATAGAAGCACGGCAGAGGGCGAGGAGGCAGGAGTCAGGATCCAGCAGCTCGAGCAGCAGCTTGCAGAGCGTCAGGTGAGTGGATATCAGACGGGTCGGTGTGATGAGGTAATGATGTACTGACGGGACAGACAGTCTGTCAGGTCAGACAGATGATAATCCACTCATTATCTCTGTGTGTGTGTGTGTGTGTGTGTGTGTGTGTGTGTGTGTGTGTGTATGTATGTCACATCCACTGCCCTTCACACCTAAACTCTCTTCACAGTGTGAAGTGATCTGGTATTAAACACTAGTACGTCTTGGTCGGTTTAGTGTCTCGTGATGACCCTGTTCACGTTGCAAGTGTATAAAGTCGTCATGTGTATTCCAGGTCACTGACGAGCCCCTGGGAGATCAGCTGACTAACCGGTCTATAAGGGAGTTGGACAGGGCAGAAGGTGAGTTGGTTACTTGGAAGGTAACCAGGTAGACTTTCACTGACCTCTTGTCTTCTTTAGATATTTATGCTTGTCTAACATTCTCAGTCAGATAAACTTCTGATGCATGATTAACCATATTCATGGTGAGGTTCATAAATATTGGAATACTAAGCCATCAAAAGTGTGCGTGTGTGTAAGGAAATGGCTGTAATTCCTAAATGGTTAATGCCACACTTTTGTCAACTAAAGCTGAAGGTTTTTGTTAATTTCTTAAGTGTTGAACTTCAGATTCAGTGTGATGGTGTATAGAGGCCTCAGAAATCACCAATTAACAAACAGCACCTCAGAGTAGAGCCATTATGAAGCTTTACAGAGTAGCATAATTAGCAGACACGTTAACATTTCAGGATTTAGCCGAGGCTCTTTTTCCAGAGCGACTTACATTTTTAATATCATTATACATCAGAGCAACTGAGGGTTTGAACCTGGGACCTTCTAGACTGTAGCCCAATGCCTTAACCACTGAGCTATGCTGCCCTATATATCTCAACATCAGCTGTTAAATGGATATTATTTAAATGATCAAAAAATGAATATATTTTTTTGGATGCCTCTCATTGTTTTACAGTGTAGAAAGAAATAAAAAGTCAGAAAAGACCATGGAATTAGAAGTGGTGTACAAAATTTTGACTGGTTGTGTACCTACAAATTTAGCTTGAAGACCCAACTTACTGACGGATCTTGGTAACATTCCACTTCAGGGGTGTCTTTGCAATAATTAACACAAATAAATAAAGTTTTATTATTCTGAGATAAGATTTTGATGTAATTTTTTTCCACACTGAAGGTACAGATGGACAAAATTCTGAGAAGGTCTTGATGTTAGAGCAGCAGCTGGTTGAGCAACAGAAGGAACTTGCTGCCCTTAGGGAACGTCTGGCGTTACACAAGCTGCAAAACCTGACAATTTCACACCAAGAACATTCTGACTTTCAAAATACTGAAAACTTTCCTAGCATACCTGACAGTTCTGGAGTACTACCAGGTCTTGAAAATGTTTCAGAAGAAGACACAACACTGATTGCAGTGGATACAGAAACATCTGCTATGTCTACATCTCTCGTGTCATCATCTGCTGACAATGAAAGCAGTCCTGAGGTGACCGGAACGCAGCTTGAGTCACCTGTAGAGTTAAAGGGAGCTTCCTCTGATGAGATGGTAACTAGCACAGACTCAGAAGTTGCTCATAGCAGCTGGACACTCCTGGAAGCTATTAATCAAGATGCCAGTCAGGAATGGCCTCAACAAATTCAGGACTTGAATACTCTTCATGTTTCCACCTCCTCCTGGGATGAAACAAGTGAAGAGCAGGTCACATCTACATGCTCGATGGTAAAGGTAGAGTCATCATCCATGGTTATCCACGAGACTGTGGAGATTCAAATCGGCCAGCTGGAAGCAAACATGCTGAATGCTGATTCTAGTCCTAGTCAGGTTTTTGCACAGATGCTGGCAGAGGAAGTCCAGAAAAAACACAGTGAACTACTGCATGAACTTCAACAACTGAAAGATTTAGCTGCTGAAGCCCAGGACAGAATACACGTGCTGGAAGAGGAACTGAAGTCACTGACAGATGTTAAAGATGAAGCAGAAGCAAGGGCCTTGAGATATGAACGAGACTTGATGGAGGTCCAAGCTGAGATTCATAAAGAAGCAGAGCAGAAGACATCAGAGAAAGTCCATGAGGAACAACTGGAGATCTTACAAAAGGAGGCTGACTCCAAGGATGAGAAGATCCAATCACTGCAAGCAGATCTTGACGATATCCAGCAGAAACTCCTCGAGAAAGAGGGGCAAGCCCAGATGTTGGGTGTGCAGTTGGAGGACAGAGAACTTGTCTGTTCTGATCTGGAAGGGAAAGTCATCAACATGGAGGCAAGGGTTCAGCAGTTTTCAGAGGAGGCTGAGAAAGCTAACACTGCTCTCCTTGGCAAGACCAATGAGCTTGATGATTTGCAGCAGTCTCTTTCCCTAAAGGAACAGGAGATGATCGAACTTAGTGAAAGCATGACTGCTAAACTGCTTCAAGCTGGCGAGGAAAAGTTTGCAATATCTAGTGAGGTCAAAATGTTAAAAGAGCAGATGTTGGAACTTGAGAAAACCTGGCATGACCAGGAGAAAGTGAAAGCAGATAAAACAGATTTTGCGAGTGAGGACTTGGTTGCATTGCGGAAGGAGAATGAGAACCTGATTGCTCAAATAGCTACCATGAAAGCAGATGGGGAGCAGGTGAAGAAAAAGTTGCAGGCAGCTTTGGTTCAACGCAAAGAGTTGATGAAAAGAATTACAGGGTTTGAGAAGGAAGCAGAAGGAGGCAAAGAAAAAGTAAATCCAGAGGCAGAGGTCAAGTCTGAGGAAAGGGAAACAGAACAGGATTTACAGAAGCTTGAAGCACAATTACAAGAGACCAGACAAGTCTTGATTTCCAAAGAAGAGACTTTGAAAGATCTTGAACAGAAAGCACTGAGCCAGGATCAAGCACTGGCTGAGGCGCAGGTAGAAATCCTACGTCTGGTTGAGGAGGCTAAAGCATTAAGTGAAAATGTACAAACGATAAGCCAAGTTCAAGAAGATAACACTAGACTCCAATTACAGGTCACCAGCATGGAATCTGATCTTGATGCGTTGCAGAAAAAGCTCCAGGAAGCCATGGATTCTCGTAAAGACACTCTGCGCAAGGCAAAGGAAAAAGATAGGCATCATCGTGAGCAGCTGAGACAGCAAAAAGAAGAGTACAGTGGTCTCCTGGAACGTTTTAGAGCTACCGATGAAGAGAACGCTGATCTAATAAAACGTGTGAAAGAGCTAGAAAGTCTTGTGGAGTCAAGGGAACCCGGAGATACAGAAAAGCTTGTGAATGTAGAGGAAGTATCAGAGAGTACACCTGAGAATGTGGAAAAACCTGTATCAGGCGATTGGGTTCAAGAGGATTGGGTAGACTTTACGACACCTGATACAGAAATCAATAAACAAGTATCAGCTTCTGTACAAGCTCCACAGGACTCATCAAGAAATCACGAGAGTGTGATCAGTTCCCTCCAAGATGTGATCAAATCTGAGCAAGCTTCTCATGTGGCTCTAGAAATACAGCTACAAGAAAATATGGCATCTCTGTCACTCAAGGAGGCTGAATTGCTTGAACTCAGCAAAGAGCTGGAGACATTGAGGGCAAAGGAGAAACAGATTGATGCTCTTTCAGAAGAACTGGATGCATTGAGAAATAAGTGTGAGCAAGCAGAAGCCCATGCTGAAATGTTAAAGGCGGAAGTGGAGGAGGCTGCCGTTGCAGTGAAGACAAGCATCTCCGATGCAGAATCTCCTGTTGTAGCTCTTCAAGCAGAGGTGGATGAGTTTAAGCAGTTCCTCAAAAGCAAAAATGATGAGATCATCGACCTGAGCCAGCAGCTGAGTGAGCAGAGCTTCCTTCTACAGAAAATGCAGGAGACTGTATTGGAGAAAGATCAGCTGATTGCTTCTTTACAAGAAGGATTGAAAAGTGAGCAAGAAAGAAGTCAGAAACTGGAATCAGAAATCCCCCAGAAGCAGGAGGAAGAGAGAGACCAAAATGCCAAATTACAGCAGCTTCAGCGTAAACTTCAGGCTGCTCTGGTATCACGAAAGGAACTTCTTAAAGAAAACCAAATTTCAAAGGAAGAGCTGACTAATGCAGAGAAGCTGAGATCAGAGTTGCTAGAAAAAGTTACGAATTATGAGGCAAATCTGAGTAATCTTACCACAGAAAAAAGCAAACTAATTGAAGAGGTGGATAGGACCTTGCTGGAGAACCAGAGTCTTGGTGCCACCTGTGAAAGCCTTAAGCTAGCAATGGATGGTCTGCTCACTGAAAAAGAAACATACAAACGGCAAATTGACAGCGCCAGAGAAGAAGCCGAGCAAGCATCTAGGCGGTGGGAAGAAAAACTCCAAGGCATGAAAGAGGAGTATGAGACGTTACTGAAGTCATATGAGAATGTGAGTGATGAAGCAGAACGAGTTAGAAAAGTGCTGGAGGCTGCAAGACAGGAGAGGCAAGAATGGACGGCTAAAGCGCGTGCCCATGAGGCAGCCAAAAAAGAGGCAGAAAAGATAGCGGCGGACGCTCAGAAGGAAGTAGATACTGTGAAGGAGAAGATGCGCAAATTTGCAAAGACAAAACATCAGAAAATAATGGATCTAGAAGAGGAGAATGAGAAGCTTAGAGAACAGTTGGAGAAGAAAGGAACCAAAGAAGGAGACACTAATTTGCAGCAAGAGCTAGAGAAAGTTCAGAAGGCATTTGATTCTTTAAAAGCTAATTTTGATTCATTAGAAGCTGAACGAAGTTCTTTAGAGCAAGAAAATGAAAAACTGAAACACCAACTGGCTCAAGAATTGGATAAAAAGAACAGTGAAATGATGAATGTTGGTTCCCCTGAGGAAGTTAAGGAACACATAGTTGCTCAGCAGTTGAGCCCTGTTTTAGTTGAAAACCAAGAAGATCTAGCTCTTGGTAGCTTTTCCAGAGAATCTAATCTGCTGGAGCAAGGAGTGCAAAGCCAACACGTAGAAATGGCTGAGAAGCTGAAGGAGAAGGAGGAAGCTCTCAAGGCAGCAGAGGGCAGGGTAAAAGAACTCCAAGCAGCGCTTGAAGATGAGAAAAGAAACCGAGATGAACAAAAAGTGTTGCTAGATGCAGAGTTATCTTCTCTAAGGAAACAAATTCAGGAATCTGTAGATAGAGAAGAGAAATTTAAAGAAGAGTGTTCCAAAAGAGAAATACAGCTTCAGGTGACCCATAAAAGTTTTGAAGAAACCATGGGAACCAGAGAGGACCAGGAGTCACTGTTTACTGCAGAGCTGTCATCTCTTAAGAAACAACTTCACGAGTTTGCAGAAAGGGAGCAGAAGCTGAAGGAAGAGTATTCTAAGAAGGAAAATCAGCTTAAGGAACTTCACAGAGATTTAGAGGTTGAGAAGGACGACCTTGAAGAACGACTGATGAACCAGTTAGCCCAGGTCAATGGCAGTATAGCGGGTTACCAACAGGAGGCAGTTGACAGCCGAGATCGCCTTGCAGACTTGCAGAGAGAACTTGAGAAGGTGCAGAGGGAGAGGGCAGAGTTAGAGATCCTGTTGACAGGGGAAAAGGATCGAACAGCCAGGCTTGAAGAGGATAAAAGACAGGCTCAGAGAGAAAGAGCCGAAGCAGAAGCGGAAGCAGGCAAACAGAAAGAGCTTGAGCAGAAGCTAAAATCTGCACAAAGAGTGAAGGAAGGTAGCCAGAGCCGAGCACGTCAACTTGAGGAATTGCTGAGGGAGAAACAGCTTGAGGTCCGGCAGATGCAAAAAGACTGCATCCAGTACCAAGAAAGAATCAGTGTTGTAGATCGAGAAGCTAAGGCTCTCCTCTTGAGTAAAAATGAGGTGTCTAATGAGCTTGAATCAGCTCATCAGGAGATGGCAAAGATCAAAGAAGAAAGAAGTAGACTTGAATCAGAGCTATCCATGTACAAAGGGAAGTTGGATGTGGCTCAGGGTGAGGTCAAAGAGACACGTGCTGAGAAAGCGGCCTCTGAAGAATTACTACGCCGGCGAGAGGCCGAACTGAAATCTGAAGCTGAACGAACCCTTGATGAGGTGAGGTATCGCTTGGGAGCGGAGCTTAAACAAATGGAACAAAGGCTGGAGCAGGCCTACAGAGACCGAGAAAGAGAAGAAGAGGCAACTCTTGTTGCTAGGAATATTGCAGATGCGGCACAGAAATATGCACAGGAAACACAAGCACGTCTAGATGGGTCGCTAGCACGACTGGCTGCCTTCTCTCGCTCCATGTCCTCTCTGCAGGATGACCGTGACCGTGTTCTCGATGAAGCTAAGCAGTGGGAAACCCGTTTCCACAGTGCTCTCCAGGGAAAAGAGTCTGAACTAAGGGAAACCGAGAGCAGAGCGAAGAACCTATCTGAGCAACTTCAGAAGGAGACAACCCAAAAAGAGCAGCTGCAGAGCTCTCTAGAAAGGTTTGTCTCATTCATATTATGATTTTCTGACATAATCACTTAAGTTCTATTAATATCCTTTTAAAATTAATAAATGTCATTGTGATTTTCTCATAACTGTGGCTGTCTTGCAGATTGCAGAAAGAAGAGGAGCGCTGGCAGCTGGAGTTGTCCGAGGCAGAGAAAAAGCACAAGGAATCTCTAACTGCTTTAGAAAAAGAAAGAGAAGACTTGCAGCAGAAACTGACTGAGGCAGAACGCTCCCTTGCCCAGACACAATCTCAGCTTACCTCCCTGGAAGTGGAAGCAGAAGGTCTACGTCATCGAGCTAAGGCCCTAGAAGAAGCAGTCGACAAGCTTCAGAGCAACACCAATCAAGCCAGGGCTGAAATTAAGGAGCGGGAAACAGAAGAAAGAAGGTTATGCTTAAATCTGGAGCAACTAGAGACCGATCTGCGTTCCTCTAAAACCCTTACAGACACTCTTCAAGCAGAGTTAGCTGAGAAGCAAAAGAGGGAAGTGGAGCTCCTTGGAGAGAAGGAACACGCAGTCACTCAGGTATTCAATTTTGGTACGGTTTTAAATCTCTGGATACCTGAGAACATTTTTCTTTTATACTGTTTATGATTTTGTTTTGTTTTGCCCCTAGGCTGTGGAGGAGGCCAGAAAGGAAGCAGACAGCAGGGCAGAAAAGGCAGAGAAACAGCTGGAGGAAAGAAGAGCAATTATGAGAGATCTTGAGGAGAGGCTTCGTAAAACCGAGGAGGATGCCAGCCAAAGCAAAGCTCGACTGGACAACTTCACAAAGGCTATGGGATCTCTGCAGGATGATCGGGACAGGGTACTAAGCCAATACAAGCAATTAGAGGAGCGACACCTTCAGGTAAGGTCTTATTGTAGTAGCATCATCAGTTCAGAGCTTGTACTGTATGTAGTCTAACACATTCTGTCTTTTCAGTTAATGATGGAGAAGGACGGTCTCATTCAAGAAGCCGCTACTGAGAACAACAGCTTGAAGGAGGAGCTTCGTGCCCTTCTGGCCCAACGTGATGACCTCAATGCTGAGAACGCCAAACTAGACGCTCAACTCCATGGTTACCGAGACGAGTTAAATCAGGTTCTCTCTATGAAGGATTCCCAGCATAAGAAGCTACTTTCAGTAGAGCTTGAACGTATCGGTGCCTTAGAAAAAGAGAGAGAAGAGTTACAGGCCAAGATGGAGGTTCTGGAAAAAGAAGCTTTGGTTAAAAAAGGCCCTGCAGTAGAGCATGAGATTTTGCGCCAGTCTGGACAGGTTGAAGTGACACACCATGATGCTCCTGGTGCAGAGGTAGAGAAGCTAAAAGAGCAGCTTCAGGTAGCCAGGAAGGAGATCAGCACCCTGGGAGAAACACTAGCGTCTGAAAGGGAGGCGTATGCAGCACACAGTAAGGAGTTGAAAGAGCTGCGCTGGGAGGGTGGGATACTTCGGACCGAGACCGAGACTGCTGAGGAGAGGGTGGCTGAACTGGCCAAAGAGTTGCTGGAGATGGAGCAGAGGTTCCTGACAGAGAAGGAGGCAGCAGCTCAACTCCGAGTTCAGAACCAGGCCTTCGGTCAAGCCATGGGTTCATTGCAGGATACACATGACGAGGCCATCAGTGAACTGAAGGAACTGCGGCTTCGCATGGAAGAGGGACACTCGTCAGCGCAACCTAGCGGCTCAACTGGTGAAGTGTGGAGTTTGAAGAATGCCCTTTCCGCACTCCAGAATGATCGGGAAAGAATGGTACCTTACTTTTGATACTATCATTAATTAATTAGTGGTGCCTGCGAAGCATCACTTCTTATTATCTTGCAGGCTTATTATTATTTTTCCTTTTTTTTTTTTTTTATTCTTTTTTTGTACAAACCTTGGCACATAAACTAGTCCCATACCATTTGTCATAGATCCATGAAAGTTCAAATCATGCAGCTTATTCGGGAATAGGGTGTTATGACTTTTCTAAGGGGTGGGGTTCAATTTATGGCCCCAAAATCCCATATACTTAACGTTGAGACCAACGTTGACATTCTAGCACAGAGTAAAAACTTTGAAGAGGATTGCAAGCTGTGTCAGGACATAGCCCGCAAGACGGTATAAGTTGTACCCCTGGGGTGCCAGAGGTGCCCAAATTTGCCCCGTTGACACATAATGGTGAAGGTACTCCCCATTGAAACGGGAAGTGCTCACAGTTGCGTTCCCTGCTATGGTAACTTCCATATGTACTTTGAAACTGAACCCAATTGTGGATCCCATTGTCATAAAGACATGGGGATGGGCTTATTTTACTCAAACAACCAGACAGTCTCTCAGATTCATTGTGAAGCTGTCAAACCACGCCCTAGCAACCACTTTAGAGCACCTTAGCACCTGATCCTATAGACTGTCTTTATAAATGGCCCAGACGCCCAGATTTTGTGATGGCAAGCACTGCTCACATTTTCTTCAAATGTACATCACAAGTTAGAAATGGCTGTCTAAAATGGCAGAATTTTTGGATGAAATAAATCATGCCCCATTTAGAAGGGAATTCTGCCATAACCTTACTTTCACCAAACTTGAATGCATCTTGCATGTGGCCGTTTTGATGTAGGCAATTTTATCCTTTTGTTCCCTAGACCTGGGTGATTTAAAAGTTTCAAGGAAACAGATGGACCAAACTGGCAATGCAGTTAAACACTAATTTTCCAGCCTGCAGATAGTTTCTTGTTGTTACTTCTAATTGTTAATAGATTACGTGACATGTAGTGTATTTGTGTTTAGCCCAATAATATAAGATGCTGCCCAATAAGCAGGAGTATCATTTGGACAATTGGTTTATTGGTTGCTGGATTTACCAATGATACTTGCAGGAGGAACTGCTTTCTTTATGTTTAACATAAATTAGAAACATTGGCCTCACGAATCTCAGTAAGTAGGCAAACTGATGAATAAATAAATTTTATTTTGATCAATTTAAATTATTCCATTTTGCCCCATATTAATAGTTTTACTTTGGATTTTTTTTGGACCCAACAAAAATGTTGACAGCTACTTATGCAGAGGCATGTGGGATGTAACATAGTTATGGTCTACTTAACATTTTTGCTGATTTAATGAGTTAAAATGCTGCTTCACCCATCTAATCTCCCTTCGTGATTCAGCTCGAACAGGTGCAGATGCAGCGCAACGAGCTGGAAAGACTCGGATCCGGAGAGCTCGCGAAACTCACCAAGATCCTGGAGGAGGAAAGGAAGAAGATGGGAGAGATGGAGAAAAGGATGACTGTGATGCTCCAGGAGAGGGATACACAGCTGGAGAGAGACAGGCAGGAACTGGAGATGATCAAGTAAGAGGATTGATGTTCCATGCACAGCCATTTAGGAATAATAAGCTAATGTAAAGCATGTTGTTGCTGCTCTACACGCACTGGCTGATGTGTGAGTTTTACTAGTCTGAGTAATTTGTATACACAGAAGGTTTGCGTCAGGAACCAAATTTTCATTAAGTCATCATACAAATATCCTGCCTGCTGCACAAAGGTAAACCTACAGCGGAACCTCTGCAACCGAATTTAATTTAATTTCAGAGGCGGGTTCTGAAGGCGAATTTATTTATTTTTTTGTGTGTGAAACAAACTAATTTAAATGCTGATAATCCATTTCAGCCACCCGAATATTACTAATATTACCAATTTCCTACACTATAATCAGATTTTTGCATATAAAACCAATCAAAACATTTACAAAATGAAGTACAATATGAAATAAACAGACATTAAATCTCACTTAACCTTAATTTATGATTTCTCTTGACACTGGTTGCTTAAAAAAATGAAGGAGGCTCCCTTTTCTTCTTGTACTGTACTTTATTCTTGCACAAAATGCAAAAAAGGCTCCTGGACAGCGCGCCTCTGTTCGGTTGCTCGTATGCCGAGGCAAGTTTTTTGCAAAACCTCAGTTCTTAAGGAGAAAAATTCTTTCGTATGCCGAGGTTCCACTGTAAGGTGGCCTTTACGGTGGTCCAGACGTAATAATCTTTGAGTTCATGTGAACTTTTTATGTCTGAAGTGTCCTTTTAATTCATTTGAAAGCTTGCAGCGTTAGACGATGCTCTACTTGCTTTGTCGCCCCCTGCAGGCTGGAGCGTAGCGACTTGCAGGCTCAAGCGGAGACTCTGAGGAAGCAAACGCTAACGACGCTTTCAGAACGCGACCAGCAGATTCGCCAACTCGGTGCCATGCTGGAGGAGGCGCGATCATCCGAACCCAAACTACTGCAGGCGCACGCGCACAGACAGGTGAGGGGAACGCTCCTTTATTAGCCTGATTAAATCAAACTGCTTGCTTAAATAGACTTTTCAGCTTCAATGACCTGCATATAATTCGTTTATAAATGGGCTTCCTGCTTTCATTTAGCTTTGTACAGTAGTAGTTGTTCTGCACCTGCATTCTGTCTGTATTAGGTGAGATATAGTTATGTAAATCAGCTCCCATCGCAAGGATGTTCTAGATATACGTGTTGTTTTGTACATTAGGGAGCTGTGTATTATTAGTTATAAAATGCACCAGGATGTTCATATTATTCCTGTGCGCTGTATAGACTTTATATTGAAATGATTTATTTGTTATCATTGCAACATCTGACAGGAAGAGTGTATTTGTATCTGTTCCTAGGGAAGAATTGCAGAAGACAGCGCCCCCGGAGGCCCCCTCGGGCATAGCGAGGACTATAAGGCAGAATGTGTTCTTCTCCAGAAGAGGTACCAGTGTATAGTAACTCGTCCACAAGTACTAGTACATTTTACAAGACTTTATATCACTGCACAGCATGATAACGCACAATATAATAACGTGCTGTCTCTGATTGTGCGCGCGCGCGCGCGTGTGTGTGTGTGTGTGTGTGTGTGTGTGTGTGTGTGTGTGTTTATCAGGTTGGATGAGGAGATGGAGCTGAGGCTCAGCGTACAGGAGCAGCTCTCTACAGCACAGGATCATCTCAAAAGGTTTGACCGTAATCGCACGATTACATCACTTCCTGTCTGCTGCCAGTTTGATTTGATCCCTAATGTAGAAGGTATAAAAACGTACTAGACATAACTGTAAAAAAGAAGAAGGACAGATGTACAGACAGACACATAGATAAGACTGAGTAAGATAAAGGGGAAAATTACATTAAAAAATAACATTAAACATTAATTGCAATTTAAAAAATACAAGTAAATCTAATTCAAATACAAAATAATAATAAGTAAAATAAAAATAGAAATAGAAATGCGAGCAGGAAATGCAAAAAAAATACCACTATGAATTAAATTATTTATTAATATTAATATTAATAACATTAGGAAAAAAGAATCAATTAATGGCTCAATTACAGTAACATTTTTAAGTGGGTGTGAGCAACAAATTAAAAAGGAAGTAAAAAAGGAAGACAAAGAAAAATAAATTAAAAAGGAAAACTACATAACTACATAGATGATGTAGAAGGAAAGGAACTAAAAAGGAAAGCAAAGGGAAAACAATAGTCAGCTAAAGAAATAAAAAACAGAAGTAAGGAAACAATGACAAAAATAAAAGTGTGCATGTGCAAGTTGTGTTATTGCCTCATGCTCAGGCTTTACTCTTCTTTTACACTTTTTACACACAAGAAAGGTTCAAGTGTGTGTGTGTGTGTGTGTGTGTGTGTGTGTGTGTGTGTGTGTGTGTGTGTGTACAGATACAGGCAGGAGCAGTGGCACTCTGGGCCACGGGACGTCCTCTCCGAGACGGCGGTGCTTATCGAGCCAGTAGAGGGCGCTGTTACTCGGGTATGTAATACACCACACGGAGATGTGAACGGGAACAGGTCCGTCTCGCGCTGTATGGCTCTGACGCTGGTGTTCTTGTGTTTCAGAGCCGGAGCGGAGGTCCAGGACTGACCCGGATGTTCCGCGGAGCTTTCTGCTCGCGCCAGAGAACGCCGCTGCTCGTGTCCCTGTACCTGCTGACCATCCACGCCGTGCTGCTGCTCTGTCTGGGAGGATTCCTCTGAGGGACAAGTCTCACACTTCCTCTCGTCAGAGAAACCAGATAACAAAGGGAAGGAGTCTGTCTCTGAGAGAGCTCGACAGTTACAGGACGTGTACTGACTTACAAACGTTCTTTTTATTTCTTTCTTTTTCTTTACCTTTTTGCTTTATAAATGAAGGAATTTCTTAGCTAATTTGCCAAAGTCTTCCTCGTAGAGTTTTATCGATGTGGTCAAAACTCTGACTGCCAAAATCGACACGGTGTCTAACCCTATAGGGGCCATTAATGAAAGGTCATGGTGTAGAGTTAGCATAAGCATTCGACTACATTCCAGCTGACTACACGCTGTTTTAATTAAAGTCTACATTCAGGAGAGCAGAAATGTTACAGAAATATAATAAAGTGCAATGAGGAGGGAGGAAATTGTCCAGGGTGCAAGGTCACACTTCTGCAGTACTGTCCTGATGACTATATACACTTTATACATACATTAAAATATTAAATATTGTAGCATTTTACACACATTTTTATGAGAAACAGGATGTTCTTCATGTGCGAGTTAGGGATCTTCAGATCTTCTAAAGGCTGAACAGGTGAAATGATAAAAATTGTAATAAAAATAAATACAGTAATTACAAGAGGACTACTCAGAGGTTCGAACTTGGACATTAAAGCAGCGGTCAGTCATTTTTATATCGAACGCTTTCTCCTGATATTCACCAAGATCTGTTAAAACGTTGTCTCCAGAGGGGCAAATCCGCATGACTGGGACCACCGACACAGCAGGACATCACATGTGACAATACTGTCTGTACAATAATGGTTGAAATGAAATTAAAGCAGCGATCAGTCATTTTCAAACCGGGCGCTTCTGCTGATAGTCACAGAGCTTCATTAAAAGTCTTCCCAGAGATGCAAATCCACATAGCAGGGACCAGCAACTTTCAACCAATCACGACACAGTGGGACATCACATGTGACAATGTGATCATTACAATATGAAATAAGATTAAAGCAGCGGTCAGTCATTTTGAAGTCGTACACTTCTCATATCGTCCCCGCGTCAACAACGTGTTGTCTTAGAGGACTAACCAGTCCGGAAGCCGCGGTGGATTCTCTAACTGTCAGTCATGTTGTTTGTCAATTTAGAAAGCTCCGCCCACCTGCTGAAGCCTTCATTCTTTCTGTATAAATCACAGCAAAATCGAGCAAAAACCACTGTCAGAAATGTGTTACTTTTTAGACCAAAAAAAAATAAACCCCACCTCTCTTCAGTGTGCCTGTGAAGGCCACGCCCACAACATGGTAGACATAAGGTAGGAAGCTCTAATTTAAAAAGCTACATGACTGACAGGCGAGTATAAACGTCGCTGTGTCCTGCTGGGTCAGATGTTACGAGCAGGCGTTTCATCAAAACTGTGTCTCAGAGTGAGGACGACCACTAGCTATTGTTTTGTCAGTGTGTGCGTTGCCATAGAAACGACTGATCCTGGAGTCCGTGACGAGTCTGAGGCGGAGCTCCGGGTGGATTCTCTGATGTCTTTATCTTGTAATTACCGTGATGCTAAAATCAGAACATTAATTCATTTTAGCATTTTAGTTTTTAAACGTAGACGATTACATTGTGTCTATTTTCTTTTCTAGGTTTCCTGTTGCCGTGGCAACACCGTTAAATAACTGCAGCTCTCTATGAATAGTGCACATCCCACGATCAGGGTTTTAATCTGGGCTTTACGCAATTAATTCAGATCAAGTGCAAATGTGAACAACACTAATTACAGGGTTCTCGTGTATGTCACTTCACCTTTTAAAGACTTTTCTCGTGTTGGGATTGGACCTGGTCCTGATGTTAACTCTTTGTTCACCAGGTGATTTTAAGCACAGCCCTGAGTGGGCTTTCTGTTTTAGCTGTATAATGACCTGTAAATGATCCGTTTCCTCCTCTGTGTATCTCTGTAGGGGTTATTTTTTGCAAATAAAGCTTATTTATACTAAGGGACAGGAGACTCGTACTTTACATAAAGCAACATTTTGTCTTTGTGTTATTGTGACCACAACTGCTAGTTTTTTTTTTTTTACTTAATCACACAAACTATAATATACAGTACAGAGCAAAAGTTTGGACACCTTCTCATTCAAAGAGGTTGAATTTGTATTATGGCAAGAAAAAAGCAGCTAAGTGAAGAAAAACGAGTGGCATCATTACTTTAAGAAATGAAGGTCAGTCTGTCGGAAGAATTGGGAAAACTTTGAAAGTGTCCCCAAGTGCAGTCACAAAAACCATCAAGCGCTACAAAGAAACTGGCTGACATGCGGACCGGCCCAGGAAAGGAAGACCGAGAGTCGCCTCTGCTGCGGAGGATAAGTTCATCCGAGTCACCAGCCTCAGAAATCGCAGGTTAACAGCAGCTCAGATCAGAGAGCAGGTCAATGGCACACAGAGTTCTAGCAGCAGACACGTCTCTAGAACAACTGTTAAGAGGAGACTGT
>JAAGKR010003566.1:0-72712 GCA_011419295.1 Clarias macrocephalus
AAAAAAAAATTCTCTCATCTCATGAACTGTTCTTACCACAGATCATCAGCTAGGGCACACAGTACTCGATGAATCTCTGGTTTCCAAGTAGGCAATAAAACACACAATCTGGAAGGGCTTTTTCATTCATGTACTTGACAGTGCAGCTGATCACTGTGGCTAAGTGCCATGCTCCATATTAAAAGAAGGGACATTTTAATCAGAAGAGCATGCAAGAGCCTCAGTGTGCCCTTTGAAGTCCCTGTATAGGAAGCTGTGTGTGAAATGTTTGGAATAATGCATCCAGCTGTCCATGTGGCACACAGCAGCCAGAAATTTAAAATGCTAGTGCACACAATTCCCATGGCTAAATCTGGCTGCACTAAGCTTTTATACAGTCAGCATTTCATGTAAATATTTACGGGAAGTGCTCTACAGAACATAGAAAATAGATATGGAATTTCAAGACAAATTGTAAGACAAATAAAATACACTTAATGAAAAAAAATATATAATAATAATGCTTTCTGTGAGGTATTTACTGCATGAATGCCACACAAGTTGTCATGAGAGTAGGACACAGCTGTAGATTCTGGCTAAGAGTCACGAGATCCTGGAACCACACTTGTCAAGGTTATTTTTTTTTAAAAGCTTTTTTATTTTGTTCCTATTCTTTTTCGTATTATTATTATTATTTAGGGCCCAAGCACTATAAGGTCCTAGGGATTTTTTTTTCCCACCGTTTTGGACTTTTGGTGGGTCTTAACATGCTCAAAAACTCACAAACTTGGCAGTCAGGTAGGAATCTGCTGCCATTTGGAGGCCTGAGAGTTGTGTGGCCTGGGGCGCCCAGGGGCCCGCACACGAGATTTTGCTTGATAGCTCATACACACTTTCACGTAGGCACACAAAACTCGGTACACATTTAGAGCTTATTGGGCCGAACAACTTTCGCACCGCTGGGTTCAACTCAACAGGAGGCCGTTCGCAAAAACACACCCGATGGATTTTGATATACTCCTCCTAGGGAATTTATACGATTGTCACCAAACCAGGCCGATGTGATCTACAGACATCGAGGATGCAAAATTGCAGAGGGATTTTCCATATCTCAAACGGGTCAGCCCTGATAATGTCTTAAACTTACACCGAAAAATGATTAATAACTTTCTGTGTGGCATTATATTGAGTGACATTATATTCAGTGACATGTTCATTGACATCACATTGAGTAACATTATAGTGTGACACTTATTTTCCAGCATCTGTGGCCTATTGTACACATATAAACATCACAAATGTTAACTCTCACACACACAAACACATCTCACACACACAAAAACATCTCACACACACAAACATCTCACACACACACACACACTCACACACACACACATGCATAAACACACAGACAAACACACTCATACATCACACACATGCACACACACATAAACAACAATTACAAATGTTAACACACGCGTACACACACAATCACACACACACAAACCCCTCTCTCACGACGCACACACACGCACAAACACCCTTATATCACAATGTTAACACTCTCACACTCACACACACACACGTATACACAAACACACTCATGTATATCAGACATCACAAATTTTAACACTCACATCTCTTGCCTGCACGCAGAAACACACACACCCACCCACACTAACAAGTCACTTGTCTTACACACCATCACAAATGTTAACACACAGACACACACAAATATGCACAAATACATTTACTCGTCACACACAGACTGACACATCCACACGTCACACACACTCAAACCTCTCTCTCTCTCTCTCTCTCTCTCTCTCTCTCACACACACACACACACACACACACACACACACACACACACACACACACACTAACCCACTCAACAAATATTTAGGGCCCAAACTGACATTACCTCTGTATAGTGTGTGACCCCGGTACATACCCCGGGGTGGCGATGGCACCGGGTGCTTGGGCCCGTCATCGTTGCTTGCAACTATATTATTATTATTCTAAACCTTTGGAATTCTTGGGCCTCATTTATTAGTTTTTGTGTGTGTAAATGTTACTGTAATCCCAGATTTGTGCTGTTTTCATGTTTATGCCAGTAAAAAATATATATTATTTAACAGCTTTAAAATCTGGATTGAAATGACTGAAGGGTGAATTAAATGTGAATTAAGTGAAGTGAAAAGATGAAAACAGAGAAAGTAATTTTAAAATAATTTTTTTTAATGTACATTTAAATTCAATGTGAATTATCTCAAAATTCTCGACCAGAAATCCCTCACATCCTCCCCAGTGCCATATTAAAAAAATCAGGGTATGTGTCAGAAAAAGCAAATCCACAGTATCACATTACAGCACATTTTTCCATATTTAACATTTCTTTAGTTAATACCTTAAATATGACTCCCTGTGTTTCATAAAATATTAATTATATTTGGGTTTGCAATCAAACTACATTAGATATTTAAACTTGACAGTATTGTGTGTGAGCTGTCATCTTTCTGCCAAGTGAGCTGTCATCTTTCACTATTTACAAGATTTGAAGTGGCTCAGTCTGGGTTATATTAGTTAGTCTTTTTATGCACATAATAATACACAGAGAGAGGCATAAGCAGTAAACAAAGTTTGTGTTGTTTTTCTAAAATCATGAATGTTTTTTTTTTATAATTGTGTGTGTGAGCTTATAACTAAAAAAAAGGACCAGTTGTTACATGATGCTACAGTATATTCAAAGGGCAAATGCCTAAAAACTCTACAAAGAAGTAGAAATGCTTGTATTATTTTGTGCAATCATTATTTTTTGTTAAAAAAAATCTGGGATCTAAGCTTTACTATAAATGTATATGCACTGAACTGTAACTACATTTAATCAAAGGATGGATTGCACAGTTAATTTGGGGTCCAGACGCACAGTTAATTTAGCCCTTATACAAAAAATACAAAAGATTCTTAGACAGCATATTCTATATGTGACTTTTGCCACACACACACACACACACTCACACACACACACGCACATTATAGATTTGTATTTTTCAAGATCATCAAGTTCTTATTGATTTGAGTAAAGGTGAATGCTTTAGAAAGGGAAAAGAAATAATGTGTCACCATCAGGAAGACAAATAAGTTGTAACTGTCATTTTACAAGTTATAATGAGATAGCGGTTAGCTGATCACACAGTATTATTATTAGCATATCAATTAATTAATTTACTGAATTAACTTCATTATCATTTTGGAAAATTCAAGACCACTGATGTTATTGAGAGATAAGAGCTCTGCACAGCTCAATGATTTTCTACCACAATTATCTATATTCTTTTCAAGTGATCAAACCTTTAACCTTTAAACAGTAAACTAAGAGTTTAACCACTCAGCCTAGCATGCGGGAGGTGACAGGGTCTACCTTTTTATGGGAACAAGACAAGTCATTTGTTGTTTGTGGTACTCAATTCCAGTGAAAGAGAGAAACTTAGTAGGACTATCGATTGAGAGAGAGTGTGTGTGTAACTAGTTTTAATTATATGTTTATACGTGTTAAAATAAAAACGTTATATGTTTACTGCTGAAGTAGCTTTTTAGGAATCGCAGTAGAAACCTCAACATTACAGTAAATCTACTATTTAAGTATTTGGTATATCTGAGATATATTTCATATTTCTTTTTAGTTAACAACACAGAGGAAGTCGGACCCCTCCTAACTGTGAACATCACCAACCCAGATACAAATAAATGGCACCTCAGTGACTTGGAGCCAGTTAGCCGCTACAGGTTCTACCTGTATTACTGCACACAAAAGGGCTGTGGCCCAGTGACTAGTGAGGAGTACATCACCATCCCAGAAGCAAGTGAGTACCAGTGTGTAGTTATTATGAGAATGAGACTCCTGCATAGATCCTGCTTAAATTATCTTGGTCCTCTAATATTAATGACATTGTAACTTATTTCCGGGCTTTCATCACTGAAAGAGGATGTTTATTTTACCCCTCATTCCACCATGCTTTTCATATGTCCATTCTTGTGGTTATTTATTACTAAACAATATCATAACAGTGTGGGTGCAGGGACATTCGTCATTGTCAAGGAAGCCCAAGTGCTTATTGATTTGGGTAAAGGATCAAAGCCTTAGAGATGGAAAAGAAATAATGTGCCACCTTCAGGAAGGGAATTAAAATGATTTTTTCATGTTTGTTCAATGCAGTGATCAGGTAAATAATCCAGAATATTTGCTTTGTATGATGCACTATTTTTGATATACAATACTCAATGATCAATTCTATGGAAAAAAGCAACAAAAAATGTATACACACAAAATAGTATGATCTATATTATATTAATATGATATCATAATATTATCATATACTGTATATGAATATATACTGTAACCACCCTTCTAGGAACCTATGTAGTCCAACTAGGCCGTGGTAGGCCCTCAGTCAACATTCACAGGCATATTCAAACACTACGGGCATGTCTGCATATGCTATAGTCTGCATGTTGGACTATGGGAGGAAAACGAAGAACCCGGAGGAAAAACACCAAGAACGGGGGGAAACACGCAAACTTCATGCACACAGATCCAATGTGTGAATTGAACCCAGGATCTAGAGGTGTAAGGCTACAGTGCTAACCACTAAGCCACCCTGCCACAATTAATATATAACGTACATCAATAAATTTGTATTAAAATATTTCTACAAGGTTTTCTTTTCCTGAAGGGTGTATACGTTCTTTGATTCGACCATGGATTAACATGGTCACAGCAAGAATATCATAAAAAAAGGTTTGCATTAATAAATGGAATAGTAATGGCATCTTAATAAAAACAGACTTGAAACTCATTTGCCTATTTTATAAGACGTTTGATATCATTTTTCCTTTATCAACAACAGACCAACATGACCAACAGACTAATATTGTCACTAGGAGAGGAAAGCGGGAATATAAGTCTTACATGCTGCTATGTAAACTTAGTGTTCAGCAGTATTACTGGGAACAATTTGAGCAGTCTAGTTTATTAGAGTTCAGCATCTCTCCCTACGTGCTGCTGGAGCATGTTTCCTGGCAATGTGTATTACTTTCAAAAAGGTAGATGCTATTTGCTTTCAATATATACTGACTTCAACAAGCTCTTTTCGTGCATTTTGTTCTTTTTATTTCTTTTTATTTATTTGTTTGATTTGCCAGCTTCAACAGATGTGCCAACTTTCACCATCAGTATGACATCTTCTTTATTCCATAGATATAGATTTAGTGATAGTAGAGTTAACATCATTAGTAATTTACATGACTAATTTTATGCCATTTTATAGCAATTTCAATATAGTAGTTTTTTGTGCTTGCTTTTCATGTAAAGAAACATACTTTCAAAAAAAGCTTTCACTGAGTGATTAAGATCACTATTGTGTAAATAAACAAAAAAGCTTCATGTAAGGGGGCGGGGGGCCTAATTATCAGGCACACCTTTTCTTCCGTGGATGAGACGGGCCATTTAGAAATATTCTGCAATCACAAAATTTTTTATCAACTAACACTGTAGAGTCCTTGTTTTCATTTAATATTTCGTAATTTGTTACGGTCATGAATAGTTCTTCAGTTCACTTGAGATAATTTAGGGTAGCATGCATAGATTAATTTAGACCCATGTAGCACTTAGCCAACTAAACTGGAAAGAAATGTAGTGGACAATTCAATATAAAATTTTTTCGTTTCAGGACAGTCCAGAACTCCAAGAAAAACATCTCTCTCTCCTGTAGCTAAAGCCACACTTTCTTCTCTAGGTATTACACAAGAGTTCATCTTTAGAATTAGTCACGCATTGTCCAGAATAGATGGACTATGCATAATTATTTAGGTTATTAAAAATAGAAAATAGAAGAGAAAAAGCTCATTTTCCTGTATTGTCGGTGCATTAAAAAAATGCAAGTATTTATTTATTGGGTAGTAAAATTTATATTATTTTCCAGCTTGTTTACTGTTAAAACCTGAACCATAAGAAGAAAGAGATCACATTTCCACTGTTTTTGACCAATCAAATATGAAGCACAAATAGATCATGATTTCTTGAGTCCATGGAAGAGCTCTAGTGACACAATCCCAAGTAAACAGCCAACATCTAAATGGGTAAAATTGTGATATATATATAATGGGTAAAATTTGTAAATATAGAGGTAAAAAACAGAAGTAGATAGAGAGTCAGCTGCCACTACTTAAGTTGATAAATGGGAGCAGTTGAAAGCTGTGGATTGGTGCTCCAATGGCTTCTGGTGGTTTTTGGCCTACCGTGAGGACTTCTCCTATACTGCTGTGCTGGCAGATGCTTCTTGTCCTATTTAATCCCACAAAGACCCAAATGACAAAGACCCAGCCAGCAGCACTCAGTATTTATAATCCCTACCCCCCACCAAACACACAGACACAATCCATTTTTTTTTTTTTTACCTGTGACATGGAAGCATGCGAGTGAACTGCGATTTATGGGAATTGCTACTGTGATAGGGAGAAAAGAAATATGTTTGAAATTAGCAGGTGCCATTTTTGAATGGTGCGATAAAAGGAAATGTGTGCGAAAAACTATATAACAGAAAAACACTCAGCCTGAAGAAGGAAAGTGTGTAATGGATGTTATTTTTAGATTTGGTCATCAGGGAAGGCATTTCCATGAGTGAGATGTATATTAAGCAAAGCTGAGAGATAAAGACACTTTGGATAATTGGGACACACAAAAATTGGTGAAAACATTTAGCCAGTGTGTTGATGTCAAAAATTGGTGAAAACATTTAGCCAGGGAGTTGATGTCAGACCGTGTCAGAGTGCTTGACATTAAAAAGCAACTTTTTTCCCCTTACAGCCATTTTTCTTTTGATATTTTATGGCCATGTCCGCACATAGCCGGGTATTTTTTTAAATGGAGATTTTTATCTGCGGTTTTGGCCTTTTGTCCACATGCAAACAGTTTTAGTCATTTAAAATTGAGCTTTTGGAAAACACTGTCCAAAGTAAAGATTTTTCAAAACTCAGTTTTCAGTGATTTTGGCTTGTTGTAACGTCATGTTCTGTGGCGATGATGTCAATGTCTGTGTGCTAGTTTCCTTGATTTGACGTCAGCTTTGTTTATGAGGGTATTTGTCCAATAGTGGACTTGCATACAGTAACCTAGTGATTGTGTTAACGTTGCTTACTGGGCTTTTTACATGTGTGTACATAAACACGCAGTTACTTACACATCACGTTTACAAACAGAGAGCTGAATGTACTAAGAAGCTCACTGCTGCTAAATACAAAACTCAGACGACACAGACCCTGCAGACATCGACGGCGGTTTTGGACGAGACGTGTTGGACTTCTACAAAGTGCAACCGTTTGGTAATGACGTTTTTGTCTAGGCTTCTGATTGGCCCCGTGTTGATTAGGGGAGCTCCTAACAGCACTTAACAGGGCGTTTTGCGTTATCATGTTGACAAAGATATTTTTAAAATGTAGGTCAAATGGGCAGAATTATTTTTAAAAAACGAAGTAGAAAAATCTCAGTTTTTAAAAATACCTGGCTACATGTGGACATCCTGTCTGTCTGTTTTTTTTATTTTTGGTATATTAATGCATTCAGCAATGTTCTCTAACAGGAATAGCATAGATGCTGCTTTTCCACTAATATGTAACATTTTATTTCTGTAATTGTTTAAAAAAAGAGGTACACATGCAAAAACAATCCTGCTCCCCTCCTGAAATAAACAAGCAGAACTTTTTCTTGAACACAGCTTTCTCTTGACGTACACTAACAGCATTTGTTCTTTGTCTTATGTTATTTTTCCTTCTTTTTCCTGTCAGCACCCACTGTGTTGAACATTAGTGCCTCAGTTAGCGACAACTTTGCAAATATCAGCTGGATTCTGGGGAAGGAACAAATGGATTCAGAGTTATATGTTGCATATATGAAAAACCGTAAGCCCACCTTAACATTCATCATAGCTAAAAAGGCAGATTTTTGTACCTTTATGCAAGTAACAGATAGAAAGTAAGAAGTACACAGTGATTATGAAGCACCCACATGAAATTGATTGTTTAGATATTACATTGCTGTTGACTTTTTTCTGCTAAATTTCATTTCTAAATAATTGTTTCTGGCTTAGTAAAACCTTACTAATACCTCTATTTAATTAATATTAACTCCAAGCTTCTGGCTTCCTAACCCCTGCCTAACCCTTTCCCTGGTTATGCACCTTCTGTAGGTGAAGGTAACTGGAAGATATCTGAGGCCATTAACTCCTCTAAGACTTTCCTGGTCATTAAGGAGCTGGAGCCTGGGACAGAATATACAGTGCGTGTTATGGCTAAAAGCTGGCATGATAGCTCTAGCATTTTTGAAGATGTTATCAGGACCAGGGCCAAAGGTGAGGGAAGGGGTTGTTCTCTGCCAACAAGTGTCCCATTGCCATGCCATTTATCTTGAACCTCTTGTGTGTGACCGATTATATGTGTATCTCTAAATATTACCAACTCAATGGTGAGGAATTAGGTACCCACTCCCAGGATTTGCAACTGAATAATTGTAAAATCAGGTTGGATTTGTATTTTTAATTATTTCCATTCTGATACTCTGCAAATTGATAAGTTGCTGTAATAAAGGATTTGTGAACAGTGTGAACAAATTGTTGTATTTCTCAGGTTTGGCCAGCATTCACAGTGGAATTTCAAATCAGGGCTGGTTTATTGGACTGATGTGTGCTGTAGCTTTACTCACACTCATCGTGCTCATTGCCTGCTTTGTAAACAGGAATAAAGGAGGGAAGTATTCTGGTAAGTACCTGCATCAAATACACCTCTTATCAATCTCTTTGTGTTCATTTACCAACAGGATATAATTACCATGGGCATAACAGGGTGAGATAGATGTATAGACAACATAGAAAATGTTTATAAGAGAGAAACCTGGGGGGAGAGGGGGGATTGGGTCTTTGGGAGAAAGAGAATTCATGACATACAGTATTACAAAATGTTTAAATAAACAGAGCAACATACAAACAGGGGTTGGACAATGAAACTGAAACGCCTGGTTTTAGACACAATAATTCATTAGTATGGTGTAGCGCCTCCTTTTGCGGCCAATACAGCATCTTGGGAATGACAGACACAAGTCCTGCACAGTGGCCAGAGGGATTTTGAGCCATTATTCTTGCAGAATAGTGGCCAGGTCAGTACGTGATGCTAGTGGAGGAAAACATTTCCTGACTCGCTACTCTGTCACCAGTCTTGCTGTGTGTATTGGTGCGTTATCATCCTGATACACGGCACATCCTTCAGGATACAATGTTTGAACCAGTGGGTGCACATGGTCCTCCAGAATGGTTCGGTAGTCCTTGGTAGTGATGCGCCCATCTAGCATGTAGTAATGGGCCTAGGGAATGCCTTGATATTGCAGCCCAAACCATCACTGATCCACCCCCATGCTTCATTCTGGGCATGCAATAGTCTGGGTGGTACGCTTCTTTGGGGCTTCTCCACAACGTAACTCTCCCAGATGTGGGAAAGACAGTGAAGGTGGACTCATCACATGTTTCACATTGTCACAAGATTTTGAGGTGGCATCATTGAAACCGATGTTTGGCATTGGAACGAGTGAACAAAGGTTTTGCTGTATGTACATTGACCCTGTGAAGCTCCCAGTGCAAACAGGAGAGTTCAGGTGCACATGTAATTCTGCAGTGAGTTGGGCAGCTGCGGTTTTATGCTTTATGGATACAATCCTGTTCAATGTTGGATACAAAAATCTGTTGGATGTGGTTCGTCCATCTTGGTGGCATGCTGACATTACACTGGATACCGTGACTCTTGATACATCACAAAAACTTGCTGTTTTGGTCACAGATGCGCCAGTGAGACGCGCACCAACAATTTGTCCTCTTTTGAACTCTGATTTGTCACCCATAATTTGTTGTGCATTGCAATATTTTAAGCAAAACTGTGCTATTACTCTGCTAGTTAAACCTTCACACTCTTCTCTTACTGGTGGAATGTGCAATCAATGAAGATTGGCCACCAGGCTGGTCAAATGTAGCCATGAAACCTCCAACACTAAATTGGCCAGTGTTTCAGTTTCATTGTCCAACCCCTTTATATTTCAATGGCAATTAGCCTGAATGTGTTGTTATACGTAAAGCTTTTATATCATGGTGAAAGTATTTGACTACACAGGATGAATCCACATTTAACTTATTGGTTCGTTTACCTTAATAGTTGTGTTAGTGAAATTAAAAGAACTAAAATTATCCTCCTTTTTGTAGTAAAAGAAAAAGAAGATCTCCACCCAGACTTGGAATCTCAAGGCATTAATGACGAGACTTTCTGTGAATATAGGTAGGCCAATTCTAAAGTCATCTATATAAAAATTCTGTATTTTATTGACACATTAATTTTGAACCCACTTTGGAGGTGTACATATGTGTGTGTGTGTGTGTGTGTGTGTGTGTGTGTGTGTGTGTGTGTGTGTGTGTGTGTGTGTGTGTGTGTGATAAAATTCAAGATTCAAGATTCTGAATTAACTTTTAATTAACTAACTTTATTAATCCCCAAGGGGAAATTGCTTATTCCCGGTTACAGTTGCTCACCCTTGCTATCAAGTAAAGTAAAGTAAAAAAAACAGCATATTGATAAAATATAAAGTGTCCTCAAACAGTAAGTACCATATTGCACACTACTACAATATATATATATATATATATATATATATATATATATATATATATATATATATATATATATATATATATATTGTATATCTTGTATTACATAATTTATTGCGATATGATAGTATATGTAGTATATGATACTACAATTGTCATATAGTTAATACAGGTAAGTATTATTGTTCTATTATGTTACTGTCATAACAGTGAATACCCACATAGTGTGTAGGTTACATAGAAGAGTAATATATAAAAGAGAGCAAGAGAGAGAGAGTGTAGTGTCCATATTCAGTTGCCCATGTGTGCTAAACAAATTTTGGGAAAGGCAACAAAACAAACAAACAAACATTTAAACATCTAGCAACTCCAGACTGCTCAGGTTAAGTCAGTCATTCATTTCTGAGGTCTTGGTAGTATGTGGTGCAAGTGTTGTGGTGATAATTAGATGTAATTGCATCACTGTTAATTTGAAACATGCTTGTCTTTGGAATTAAACCTAATGGAGTATGCACAGTCCTCAGCAGTAGATAATGTAGGAGACATTCTTGTAAATTTGAAATACACTTATCTTTACAGCATTGATTATCTGTGTTCATTTTATTATTCTTCTAGTGATCTATTATAACAGGTTTGACAGCTCAGTGCATATAACTCCACCATTACAAATTCTACAATATACAATACCCAAAACATGAGTGTGGATTGTTTGTTTGTTTGTGGTAAATTTGGGATAAGAATAATAGTAGGGGAAGTAGAAGATTAGGAGGAAAGGCAGTTGTAGTAGAAACAAAGAGTTAATTTCATCATTATACTGTCACAGTTCACAATTGCAAATTGTGTCACTCACATACTAAAATGAACAAAGCTGCTCGGAATCTTAAGCATAAGTTGCTGTAACCTGGTAACCTTAAAAACATACCGGTCCTCACAAATAGAAAATAAACATTAAATAATAATAATTAAATAACAATAATTTTAAAATGTATTGTAATTAGCTAAGTGTTCCTTAGCTGTTTTTGTTCATTCTTGTTATTGTTTAGGACCATATAATTCCTTCAAACACTAACACACTCAGTATTAAACTTAACAATGACAACCTATCCAGACTATTAACAGTATATAATTAAATAAAAGCTGTGCTTTAGAATGTAATGCCAGAACAGAATCAATGTCAAGTTCTATTTCCCAGAAGACAGCGTTTACTGGAAAAAAAAAAAAAAAAAGTCACCTCAATGTAAAAAAGTTTATTAAAAAGTTGCACATCTTTTTTAAGTTTACCCAATTTTTGGAGAAATTTGCAGGCCAAACAATATATTTCACATTGCTGTTTATTCGACACAACATGTACCCAGGTCAAAATCTTAAGTTTTCATTCAAATATTAAAGGCTTTTTTTTTTTTAAACAACTTTGCCTAACAATACTAACAATTAAAACACAAACATTGCTTTAAAAAACCTTATTCTTTGAAAATTAGTCAAAGTTAAAGCAGTGATCTGCATACAACTACAGGTTCTGTTTTTCTTAAAATTCAATAAACCTTTAAAATTTTTTTTTTAAAAACTAGCAAAGATTTGACTTTTGAACACTTTTTCCCCCAATGTGTCAGACAAAAAAAAGGGCCTATAGCAACAAGTTTTTGTTTAATGAATAAAGTTTTTGTGTGAATATAATGGGAGCATGTCTCAATAATAATCATTTGGAAGCTTCTGCATAGTCGTCCTGGCCATCAAGTATTATGACAACTTCAACACCTTATTCAAGATCCTCCAGTAGCTTCAAAAGGCCAGATGGCCAGTTATGTACCCCTTTAGGCTTTATGCTTTAAAAGTATAATTATGTAAATTATTTTGTGTTTGTCTGAATTCATTTCATTTTTTTTTTTCATTTTTCCTGTGCCCTTTAATTTTTTGTGTGGCTAGATTAACCATGATTTCAGGAAGAGTGACTGGCTTAAACAAATTAAATCCTGTCCATAATCCAGTTAACACGAAACAAAAAAGTTACTCAGTTATTGTTTCAGTCTGGACTTCTTTCAATGAATTGACCAATTCATAGCAAATCAACTCACAATAAGTCATATTAGCCTGTTAGTGCAAACTATCAACTCTAGCTCATGTCAGCATTAGTGGTAGGCTGTGTTGTTTAGCTTGGGAATGGGCAGACCTGCTGGTAGGTATGACCACGAATGACCACATCAAACAATGAATGTGACAGCAATGAATAAGCAAGGCCTACTGTAAATCAAATAATGAAATTGCCACATCAGTTGACTAAAGCTACACATACTGTAGACCTTAAAAAAGAAAAGAATAATGTTAAATGTAAATTGTATAAGTTCTTTTCTCTTGTCTTATTCAATGCCTGACATTTCATTATTGAACCTCTGTGTTCATTATTTGATGTTTAGACGTTCGTTATTTGACCTGTTGATTTATATTAGTTGTTTTTTCATTAATTGTAATGTTTATTTATTATTATTTTTTTATTATGGACATTTATTATTTAATGTTTGCACATTCATTATTTGATGATTTAAGTGTAAATATTTATTTTGTGATGTATGCATTCATTATTTGGTAGTGTTTTATTCATTGTTTATTTTAATCTGACACAAAAGAGCTTCCATAGTAGAGGCCTCACCTCAGTTGCACTAACTAACTCAAGTTTATCACTCTCAGCCATACTGTAAGTCTTTAGTGTAGAGATCTATAGCCCCTCTAGTTTGACTGATAAGGAGCCATATCTGAAGTTATCCATCCATCGATCTAGTAACCTTTATAGCCCACCCACGGACCATGGCTAATGGTGACCATTGTATTTATTACCATTTTTTACGACTGTGGAAGGACCTTAAGTCAATATTCACATGCATATTTAAACTCACAACCTGAAGTAAGCACCTATGTAAATGCTGCATTTTTAAACAGAACAAGACTTTGTCTTTAAATGCTTTAAAATGTTGCGTCTTAAAAATGCGTTTAGTTGCATTACTAAATACTATACTACTATATTTACTATACTGTATATACTATATTTTAGATGCATTTGAATATATTTATAGTCAAGGCCGGAATTATTCATACACCCTGGCAAATGCTGACAAAGTTACTTTTAGTCAACCAGCAAGTTTTTTCTTGATTAGAAATGACAGAGGCGTCGCCAAGAAAATGTACAAGAGGCAGCATTGTGGATAAAATTATTACTCATTTTTTATTTACACTTGAACAAAACGTGACATGTCCAAAATTATTCATATCCTTCTCAATAAATCAATAGAAATGCCTTTATTGGCTATTACAGCAATCAAATGCTTCCTTTAATTGCTGACCAGCTTTTTAAATGTATCCACTGGTATTTTTGATCATTCATCTTTAGCGATGAGCTCTAACTCTTTCAGGTTGAAGGGTCTCCTTGTCATCATGCTGATATTTTGCTTCCTCCCCAGATTCTCAATTGGATTTAAATGAGGACTCTGGCTGGGCTACTGCAAAGCGTTAATGTTTTTGTCTGCTAACCATTTCTTCACCACTTTTGCTGTGTGTTTTGAGTGGTGCCCAAGGCCAAGTTTTTTCTGCAGCCTGCCTGATGTTGTTGAGAATTTTTGATTCATGGTACTGTTTACTGTGATTAGATTCCCTGGTCCACCGGCTGAAAAACACCCCCAAAATATTAGGTTCTCACCACCATGTTTGACAGTGGGGATGGTGATCTTATGGGGATGGTTGAAGGCTTCTCCCTTTTTTTACTCCAAATAAATGTCATGATCTCTGGTGGTGCTACCGGCAGACCTGGCGGATGTTGTTGCCGCGGGCAAATGGGGCAGGCATAAACGCAGAGGGGTTTATAAACAGAAATAGTCCTTTATTTACAAACATAAAAAACAGACACTAACAAACCAAGAAACTAAAAACAACAAACTCAAACTATAACTTAGGGCTCAAAGCAAAACACAGACTTTTATCAGCAGACACAGGGGCTAAGAGCTGAAACAAGGAACTGAGAGCGGACACAAGGAGACTGTGCTGGAACTAACTAAAGAACATATAGGGACTAGAGATGGGAAACTAGAGACGGGAAACTAGAGACGTGACAGGACAAGACAGGGCTAGAGACGAGACAGGGCTAGAGACAGGGCTAGAGACAGGACTGGAGACTGCATGGGTTGGTGGTTAATTAAATTAGTTGCTACACTGAAAACTGATATACTGGATGCTGACCTAACCGTTAGTATCTAATAGGGTTAGAGGCTAACCGGGTTAGTACTGACCTACTAGGGGGACCTGAACACAAAAGGCTAGGCACACATGAGGCTAATCCAAACTAGCGGCTAAACCTACTAGAGACCAAAACCACTAGCAGTCAATCCCACTAGAGGCAAGCCTACTGGAAGCTAACCCTACTAGGGGCTAACCCTACTAGCAGCTAAGGCCTACTAGCAGCTAAGCACTCATGTGGCTACACACATCTAAACAGATAAGGTACACTACATACAAAGAACTAAACAAGAGGAAGACCGACACTGGGGACACACAGAACAGTACTTACAGATCTGGCCATTAAGGATGCACGTTTCTTGAAAAGGGATCTCGCGCGCGTCCACAGCAGCTCGTGGGAAACTGAAAATGCCGTTCATTACCTGTAGGGGGCAGTCATGTTTCAATCTGAAGTATTGTATGTCTACTGAAGACAAAAATGTGTTCTCTCTCTTAGGCACCCATTGACAGCAAGCGACAGAGCTCATAAACGTGTCGAACTCAAACTTTAAATACGGATATGCATTTATTCTTCATTTTCTTCTCAATGAAGATTCTTCTTTGACTGCGCTTTCTCCATTCAGTATTATCATTAGTAGTAGTAGTAGTAACATTTAACCCAGCAGTTTTAAGAGAGTAACATAAAAAATATTCCATTTGTAAAATAGCATAGGTGAAATCATGTGTAAAACAATACAACAAAGCTTAGGGTAAATAAATTCTCAGACTCTTCCACTGCAGGTATTAAAAAACAGCAACATTGTCAGTTTTAGAATCTATAGAAGCTCAGTGGCCCAGACAAAACCTCTCGCGGAGGAGCCTTTCCCTGAATTCACCATTTTCACGGGGGTGGGCATCTCGGTTTATTCATACAGATGTACAGTACCTATTTACAGTACATGGAATTTTACGGGGTTGTCACCGAATGATTTACCCTGACAAAGAGCAATATAAGAATAGTGCCAGATGGCACACTTTAAAAAATTATTCGGCTTCTATTTAGAGTCTAAATATTTTTTTTCTAAACTTGTGCTACTGTTGTTTACTTACAATATTTGTTAATTAATTTTTTTGTTTAAATGAGGCTTGGGCTTCGAGATGTTGAGCCTATTTCCTACTGTACGTAGTCTAATCAGAGCTCTACCGGCCGTTCAAGAGTAATTCATAAATGATGTTTATAATAATTTAATGAGATGCACTAAATCGTGCTTTAAAATTAATCTACAATTAATTTCAAAGCCGCGGCTCGCAGTTTCACTTTACAAAAGGCAGCGTTTTGATCAAAAGGTGACGCATGCGATTTATCGATTAAAATGCAGACATACTGCATTGATGGATGGATGTTCACTCATCATCATCACTCATCGTCTATACCGCTTAATCCTGTATTCAGGGTCACGGGGGGCCTGGAGCCTATCCCAGGAGACTTCGGGCACATGGCAGGGTACACCCTGGACAGGGTGCCAATCCATCGCAGGGCACAGACACACACATACACTCACTCATTCACACACTACGGGCAATTTGGGAACACCAATTAGCCTAACCTACATGTCTTTGGACTGTGGGAGGAAACCGGAGTACCCGAAGGAAACCCACCAAGCACGGGAAGAACATGCAAACTCCATGCACACAGAGAAGGGAATCAAGCCTGGCCGGGGATCGAACCCGGACCCTGGCGGTGCAAGGCGACAGTGCTAACCACTACCTGACTGTGCCGCCCTGGACGGATGTTGTTGATAAATATTTAAAATGAAAATTAAGTAAATAGCTGTCCATCTTTTTTGTGTTTATCTTTTTGGTTTATTGTACACTTCTGCACCACTTATTATAATAAATAGGTTTAAATGGTAGTAAAGGTACCATAGCAATAATTTGGACATGTTCACCCATGAGGTAAACATATGTGGCATTTAACATTTAATAGCATTCGCTAGTTATCAAGTTGATATACAGGTCAATCTGCCTTTGAAAATAATCAGTAAATTTGTGAATTAAGAATTTAATTAAACACGAATATCCTTAAGGTGTTAAAATGTTAAATTTTTATTTAAAGGCCATGTGTGTGTGTGTGTGTGTGTGTGTGTGTGTGTGTGTGTGTGTGTTGGATACAATATTGTATCCAATTCTGAAGCAAACATTATTTTGTTGTTGTTTTAGTCTTCTCGCTGAATACAACGCGCTCCGAAGTGAACACCCGTAGACCCCCAGTTACTGTAATCCCTCTTCTCACCTTTCATTCACAATAGGTGTGAAGTTATCAAACCGGTTTCGCTGATGGGGGAATTGGTAGAATTGAGGGGTTTAAAAAGAATTAACCCATACCGAGCAGACGTCTCTGCCTAAAATGTATTTTGCCATCACAATGTACTGGAGCTCAGCACGTCTTATTTCCTTGTTTTAATCTGTAATATTGTGAAATAATAAGTAAAATGTATTTCACGAATATGCTTAAATATCACTTTTTATTTATAGACATGTGTATTGTGTTTGATCTGTATTATTGCGAGACGCGATGACGATAAATCGAACGGGTTTATCAGTCTTATGATCAAAACCCTGCCTTTTGTAAAGTGAAAGTTTACGGACAAGTCAGGGTTCATGCACGCTGATGAACAGCTTTATTTCAGTCATAAATTCACAATCACATTCCGGCTATTATTTCCAGCCGTAGTCAAATAATGGATGAAATGCTGGACACAAACAGGAAAAAAACATTATGTTTATTATTATAAAAAGCCTAAAGCACTGTGTGTGCATATAAGAATATTTACAAAAATATATAGATTTTTTGTTCATTCATGTTCTCTGATGGTGCTCAATGTCGACACATTTTTACGTTTTATATGATAAAATATGTTGGCATATTAACGAATCAGGACTTTCGCATATTTAACACTAACTGAACAACAGGTCTTCACTTCGTAATACACCTGTCCATAAAACGGAATATTTAGGCATATACGCTAAATATATTTCACTTAAATATTACAGATTAAAACAGGAAAAGAAGACGTGCTGAGCTTCCGTTCATACAAAAGTTCTAGGAAGGAAACGGTTGTCGTTATTTTACAAAATCTGAACATATTCAGTAAATTTGTGAATTAAACAAGGTATCTGTAACGGCGCGGGTGGCGCGAGGGGCAGAACCGCGCTTAAACTGTTTAGAACGGGCAGATCCGCAGGCTGCTACCGCGCGGAGTTCTGAACAGGCACTGGTGTGACCATTTATACACGCAGTTGCCAGGCAGACAAAGCACGCTGTTAAAAGACGGAGACAAAGCCCAAGTCACTGTCTGTCTAAAATTCTGGCGAGATGGAGAGCGGCACGCAACAGTTCAGCGTGCGCGCTCAGTTTACTAGTGCAAAAACACACACCCCGCCTCTCTCAAATAAATAAGGGCATAAGCCTCGAGAGGATACAAGTTTTTGCTTTAGTTTCCAGAGCCCATCCGTTCCTTTTGTTTCCGTTTAAATTCTTAATTAATAATCCCACGCCATCTCTAAATGGAAAGGTCTTACCGTGCATATCACAAGCACTCTCACATACTCCTATTTCGTTTACCCATCTAAAGTCCTGCGTAGGTAACATTTTAAAAGTACAATTGCAAGTAAATTACAAACTGCATGTAATGTAAAATATGAATAAAACAGTATTAGACACATATATGATATTGTAGTATATACAATGAGTGCTCAAATGTAAAGCAAACGCAATTATTAATTTATTGTGTATATTTACCTTCATTCAGCCATTTAAGTTACATGAAAAAATTATGTGCCTGCCAGCCCATTATTATTTTCTGTTCGAATTTAAAGATGCACAAAGTACAACAAAGAATACGAAAGTGTATAATCTTTAATAAAGTTAGCCTAAAACAATTTCGTCTCCAATGATGAAGCAAACATGATTTTGTTTTTGTTTTAGTCTATTCGCTCAATACAACGCGCCTTCAGGTGAACACATGCAGACCCCCAGTTACTGTAATCCCTCTTCTCACCTTTCATTCACAATAGGTGTGAAGTTATCAAACCGGTTTCACTGATGCCAGAATTGAGGGGTTTAAAAATAATTAACAAGATGTCTCTGCCTAAAATGTATTTCGCCAGTAAAACATAAGCATAAATAGAAACAAATAAAAATTTTTAATGGTATCAATTAAATCAGACTTCATAGTTGGATTTTGTAAAATAACGAAACCCGTTTCCTTCCTGGACCGTTTGTCCGCATCACAATGAACTGAAGTTCAGCACGTCTACTTTCATTGTTTTAATCTGTAATATTTAAGTGAAATACATTTTGCGTATATGTTTAAATATTCCTTTTTATTCATGGACAGATGTAGTATGTTTGATCTGCATTATTGCAAGAGGCGATGACTGGGAGTGTATGTCTGCACCTTTTGTAAAGTGAAAATACGAGCCGAGATGCTTTAGAACAGTTTGGACTATTTGAAATGGTATAGAACTTTGGATTTTGCCATAAATTGTGACAGGTTGCAAAGGGTAGTCATCATTTTGGACATGCCACATTTAGTTCAAAAGTAAATAAAAGTAAAGCATATTTATTTCCACAGTTATGCTTCTAGTACATTGTCTTATTAACTTTTAAGTTAAGCCTGTGTCATTTCCGGGCAAAAAAAAACTTGCTGGTCAATTTAAGTCAGAATTTGCCAGTGGTATGAATAATATCGAGCTTGATATTATATATATATATATATATATATATATTTTTTTTTTTTTTTTTTTTTTTTGAGAGAGAGAGAGAGAGAGTATGGGCTTGTTTACTATTAAATGTTTATAACTTATGTAATACACTTTATACTGTATATTATCATGTATAAGCTACTTTTTTGTACAGTCTGCTAAATGTACTTTTCGATATGCAGACAAATTGAAGAGAGAGCATTATATTGAATATTATACAACATGCCATATTGTTAACTTCCTATCTTTTTTTGTAGTTAAACTGTAACTTACTGACTGAATAGGGTTAATTTGCAAAAACATATCACCATTTTTATAAACTGTCACAAATAATTTTTTATGCAATCCAAGGGGGAAAAATGATTGCATGTAAAAAAAAAATAACTCATCTGCTTTAGTATCTCGAAGATGGCACATACAGGTATAAAGAATGCTACAGTTTATTTATTTAGGTATTTATCTGCCTTTGCAAATTAACCTTTCATATGATTTAAGATTAATAATTGCTAATCAAGCTGGCTTTTTATGATGTTAAATTCACTGATAAATGGCATTCCTCATCAGTCTTCTGTCTTCTTTTTCATACAGTGATAATGATGAAAAGCCCCTGAAAGGCAGCCATCACTCCCTTCCTGGAGTACTAAAGCGAGGACACAGTGGGGACAGCATAGTGGACTATGGTGATGAGGATGCTCAGTTTAATGAGGATGGATCCTTTATTGGAGAATATGCTGGACATAAGGAAAGGCATTCTGTGGAAATCAAAGTAACTTGTCAGAGCAAACCATAATGGACAAATCTTATTTCATAGTGCTTACAGATATTTGGCACAAGGACAAAACAGGCAAAAGATGACATAATCCAATCAAATATGACTTTTGTTTTAAAAAAACAGTAATTCATATGTCCATGTTATTTTATAATTTTATAAGGTCTAGTTTCACACCAAATTGTAATGGATTATTCAAACAATTTTACCATAATAATAGATAATGTTGTATTTATACACACACTATAAGATGTTCAGAAGATGTTCCACTCTTAATTTTTTATGCAATGTGAGGTCTTGAAAGTCTTTTCCCTTGCCTTTTTGTAGTTTTTTTTTTTGTTTGTTTGTTAGAAAACCATCATGAAACTCTTTTTTTTCTTTTATTTCCTTTTAGTCAAATATTATTCAAATTTTATATGCAGCTCTGCATTTATTAAGTGTAATTAAATATCTGTACAAAAAGCTGCTGTTCATTAAATTATTTTGCATTTTAAAACCATGCAGACTGGAAGATGATGAAAAAATATATATATTTTCAGTCATGTTCAAGAGTTAGTACCACTTTTTATTTCTGTAGCTAAAATACAAAAATACATGGCCACTACTAAGTATGTTCCACAAGATTGAGGGGCTAAGTTGCAGCCAGTTGCTGCTAATCATCACCCCTTGATTAACTGAAGATCAACACGTGTTCAGACCTCTGTAGAAGCAGAAGTTTTGCCAACTTGCTAGTCTGGAGCATTCAGGTGTGTGTAAGCACAATGCCAAGAGAGAAAGACATACTGTAAGCAATGGTCTTAGAGAAGCAACCTAGTATATTGTGGAGTTGTTTTGCTTTAATGCCCAGTGTCATGACTGGTGAAAAAAACAGCATTTCAGCAGAACCACCCCATACCCACTGTCAAGCATGGTGGTGGAGATGTGATGATACATGCTTGTTTTAGCAGCCACTGGACCTGGGCCACTTGTAGTTGACCATGAACTCCTCTGTATACCAGAGTATTCTAGAGGTAAATGTGAGGTCATCTGCCTCCGAAAGCTAAAGCTTGGTCAAAACGGGGCCATGCAACAGTACAATGATCTGAAGACACCAGTAAAACAGAATGGCTAAAAAAAAAGAATGAAGGATTTGGAATGGCCTAGTTAAAGTCCAGACCTTGAATAAATTGAATTGCTGTGGCAAAACTTTAACAAAGCTGTGCATAAATGAATGCCCACAAAAACTAATGGACTGCAGCAATGTTGTAATAAAGAATGGACCAAAATGATGTGAGTGATTGATAAAGTAATTCAGAAAACAATTACTTCAAGTTATTGGTGCTAAAGGTCAGTCTAGAAGCTATTGAATAATGGGGTACTTAGTATTGCATAATAATAAAATTTTATATTATTATGGAAATAATAACATTTTATTGCATTTTTTGCCTTTATTTTTGTCAAATAAGTCATGGCACGGTGAAAGAAGTTATGTATTTAAGAGGTTGTATTTGGCTAATACTGAGACATACTATGATCAGATGATTTTTATGTTTTTTACAAAAAAACGCAGGATTAAAAAGGCGGCACTAAATTTTGAACATGACTGTATGACTGTAGTCATTTTTTGTCATTGAGGGTATAAACATATCTAGTATTCAACCTACACTAACCATTAGAATGCATACGGTGCAGTCTTTATTAAATTGTGTTTACGTCTATTGATATATTGTAGTTTAAGCAATATACAATACTATGATGACATAAAATATATGGCAAAATTACTTAGCACTCTTTTTCTTCTTCTTCTATTTAGTTGGCAGACATTATCACCTTTATAACATTTTTAGCCTTGCATTCCTTATTGTCATATCACAAAGGCTTTTCACAAATGCAAAGACCCGAAATAAACAAAATCTTGATGTTGAGCTTTTAAGTCCTTACTAGTAGTAAACTTTACAATTCTAAGAATATTTAAGTAGAAATTGGATATATGCGTATCTGCTTTGATCTAGCATAAAAAACGAGTAAAATTGCATTTAAAATAATATGTTACATTGCAGTCCCTCACTACAAACATGTTTTGTTTGCATGGTTATGGATGTTGATTGACATTTCGCACATATTTGACATTAAATTTTATTACTTGCCTTTTTGGATTTTGTGACTTACTACTGTTTTTCTTCATCATAGTGCTTGCGTTATGAACTAACGAATTCAGACCATATTGGCCTCTTGTCCTAAATAAATTGGATAAAAATAATTATCCTGTTTAATTTAGCTAGTATAAACTCATATAGCTGCTTTTATTATGAGTTTCCATTCAAAAAGAAGAAACAAACATTTCTTATAAAAAAGATCATAGCAACCTTTTTAAACGATACTGAACAAAAATATAAACAAAAACACTTTTGTTTTTGCTCCCATTTTTTATGAGATGAACTCAAAGATCTGAAACATGTTCTACATACACAAAATAACTAAATCTCTCAAATATTGTTCCCAAATCTGTCAAAATCTGAGATAGTGGGCACTTCTCCTTTGCCGAGATAATCCATCCCACCTCACAGGTGTGCCTTAGACTGGCCACAATAAAAGGCTACTTTGAAACGTACAGTTTTGCTTTATTGGGGGCTCTGGGGACTCAGAAAACCAGTTGGTATCCGGTGTGACCACCATTTGCCTCATGCAGTGCGACACATCTCCTTCGCATAGATTGTGCGGTTGTGAGGCTGGTCGGATGTATTGTCAAATTCTCTGAAACGCCTTTGGCTTATGGTCGAGAAATTAACATTCAATTCACAAGCAACAGTTTTGGTGGACATTCCTGCTGTAAGCATGCCAATTGCACACTCCCTCAAAACTTGTGGCATTGTGCTGTGTGATACAACTGAACATTTCAAAGTGGCCTTTTATTGTGGCCAGTCTAAGGCACACCTGTGCAGTAATCATTCTGTCTAATCGGCACCTTGATATGGCACACCTGTGAGGTGGGATGAATTACCTCGGCAAAGGAGAAGTGCTCACTGTCACAAATTTTGACAGATTTGTGAACAATTTTTGAGAGATATGGTTATGTTGTGTATGTAGAAAATGTTTCAGATCTTTGACTTCATCTCATAAAAAAAAATGGGAGCAAAAAATAATAATTACATTAAATAGTTACTGTAGGTAACAGCATCAATCCAAGAAACATGTAGTAACAGTAAAATTGCAGGCAAGTTGCATTCTTATTGAAGATGTTAATTACAGTAAAATTTCTGTTGACATTTGATTGCACTGAGAGCGTTCAATGATGGAAACAGAGAAGCAACAGTTAGCATTTTGGTAAGAATAATATTGTGTTATTTGTGTGAGTGACTAATATTCCATAATGTTAGCTAAGTCATGTTTTGAACCTAGACAGATTTGACCTGCAGAATGGGTCAAATTACTGTACATGTTGTTAAATTTAATGTAGCTGAGCTTAGTGGTAAATGCTTATTCCTTCTAAAATATAATTAATAATTTCTCATTAAAATATACTTAGAAAGAGTGTCTCGGAAAAATTTGTCCAATCCTATTGGTAACTGAAGTTATGGCTAATCCAACATAATGTGTTTTATAACGTTTGCATCATTTAGCTACTTGTTGCAGAGGAAAAAGGCACAGTGTTCACAAACATGGAACATCATTTTCAGGTAAACTGTGTTTATGCAATTGCTTCTGATTGTAAATATTTTCTGTGGCATTATAAAATGACATATTTGGGATTCAGGGTGAGCTTTATTTTAATGTGGCTTTTTTGTATATCTTTTCTTTAATGGTTTAACTCCCATTCCAAGAAACACAATTGTAAACCTCATTCCAAACTATAAGAGACAAGTAAACTTTATGGTAGTATGGTTAAAGGCCTGTTTTTGAAGAATTTCTTTTATGTTTACATACGTAAACATATCTGATTTATTACATTTATTGCATTTATTTTGCACACGCCAGGCATCCCATGACCCTGTACAGGCTAAACAGTATATAAAATGAGAGATTCCTTCTGATGATGCATTGTAAACAACTTTTTGGTGTGTTTCTCATGATCTAATAAGACGGCTGTAATTAAAAATGTTTTGTGTGCAAAAAAAAATCATCATAACAAATACTATTTGATGTAGGGAAAAAAACACACACATTGCATAAATTCCATTAATTGTTCCTAACTGACTACCAAATTCTACTATTACCTATGTGCTATACATTTAAATAACTTTTTTTTAAGTCTGTACATGGCCAAACAAACACTTAAGTTTGCATATCATTTGTGTATGACCCAGATTAATAATTGAAGGCTTTGTTGTCTATTGGTGGTTTTGAATTAACAGAGGCGGACAGCTACTTGTATAGATAACTCCATCATTTATGAAATAAAAGAGCTTGTAAAGCTCTTGTTTTTCATATTATATAGAAAGACTCCACATATTTAGTATTTATTAAAATTGTAGGTAATTCAAAAAGATATTGGGCTTTTATAGGAGACTGTAACTTTATAAATTCATTTTTCTTCCTTTGCCTGTTTCCAGAGCTCTTGCATAGAGAGAGAGAGAGAGAGAGAGAGAGAGGTTTTTATGCATGCAGGCAAAATTTCTGCTTCCTCCATAGTACTTTGGGAATATCTAAGGGAATGATCTCAGCATATCACAGCTCTGCAGCAAATGAATTGGTCCCCAGCTCTCAGGAGCTGTCAGCTATTCACTTTGTATGAAGGCTTCATTCATCACTACATTCTTTCACTCCCAGTTTCCATGTGAACAAGAGACTAACCGTGAAAGAGAAACGTCTCTGACGCTTAAGAATTTGGTTGAATTTTGTGCAAGTAAGGAACAATTCTACATGAGCAATATAACTGCAAATACTTAGCACAGCATACTAAAATATTAATTAGCAATTATGTTGTATTGGAAAATTGGCCCAACTAATGATAACTTCAAACAACTAAACATGTTAAACTGTTTGTTAAGTTCTGACAGGCTAGCACTCATAGCAAAGGCTAGTTGGCTGAACATATGCACCAATGCCAAAATGGAGGGGGCAATTTCAATGAACCAGTTCATGCTGATGTTGACAAAATGGCCTTCCTTCCATGACCGATAGCAGAAGATACTGGGGTAGCCATCAACTAAGCAATATCAAAGGCCAACAAGGAAGCCTCATGAGCTAAGCCAATGCTAGAAGCAAATGTTGCATTAAGAACCTAAAATGGATGAAAGAAATAATAGAATATCATCATAAAAACAACTGACTCAAGACAACTGTTCATGTATGTTAATTTGCTATTTCTAGTTGGCCTGTAAAATAATTATTCCCTCTTAATATCTAAGTAATATCTTAATTATTTCAAAATGTTTTCTGCAAAGCCAAAGTCAGGAATGAGAAGATAGCCTTTATTTTTGATTGTCATTCAAGAAACAAGAAACTATTTAAACGTGGTCTGGTGAACTTGAACTACATAGTTTACTAGATCATATAATAATACTGGTTTATGTATCCTGGCTTTTAAACACTACCGGTCAGAAGTTTGGACACACCTTCCCATAGTAAAGAAACTCCAAGGTTAGATCTCATGTTAATCTCTTCTTTGTCTCCTAAACTGAAATGAGCCATCTTTGAGACTTGAATGAGATTTGGGTGTTTTCTGTATCATCTCAAAGGTGTCGCAAATGTGGCTCATTACCTCTAAATCTCCGAGATAGTTCATATTTGTCATGTGCGACTCACATATGCAAAAATGAGCCGTCTTTGAGACTTGAATAAGATTTTAGCTGTTTTCTCAATCTTCTCATATGTGTCTTAAATATGGCTCATTACCTCTAATTCTCAGAGATAGTTCATATTTGTAAACAGTGCATTTGGGTTTTCTGATGTTCTAATATAATCCTTTTTAAAATGTGTGTGTGTTAGAGAAATGTGCAGGGCATCGCCAGGCCTCAGTTTTAAGTCAGCAAAAATCACTTTATCCATCATTCCATCCAGACCTTTAGGTGGTGGTAGCTCACCACCTCCTTTGTCTGCCGCAGATAAAAATGAAGAAGACGACCAAGAAGACAAAGTGGACGGTGAAGGTGGTTTTTACTTTCTCGCACCAAATTTAAAATTAATTATTATTGACAAGGAGTTAACATCTAAGTTAAAACCACAGAGTCTGTGGTAAGATAAATAATAAAAAAAACTGATATACTTAGCTGAAAATTACACAGCTTACATTTGTTCTTAAATTGCCAAAGAAATTCAAATGCTACCTGTAGGTGATTTAGCATGTGGATTCACATATCTAATGTAGGTAACTAACACTTGTGAGGTTGAAAGTTTTTTTTATTTTTATGGTAAAAATCAGTCAGCTGGTTACAGTATTATTAGGCATGCCCCAAGTTAACCAGTGTGGTTTCAGAATCAGAATCGGGTTTTATTTGCCAAGTATGTTGAGACACACAAGGAATTTGGTTCCGGCTGTTTATAGCTCTCAGAGTACAGACAAAACATAAAACACTGTACAAGTAATTACACAGTAATTACACAACATTTTGCTTGTGATTGAATATGATTAAATAAGGTGGGAGGATCCTGAGTATGTGCAGTATAGTGTACATAAGGGGATTGTAAAGTAGCCCTGTGTGCATCATATATACTATACTAGGTAGTGCAAAAAACAAAGTACCATAGTAGTAGTGAAGTAATGTGCATGTAGGGAGTTTGATGGACGCATATATACAATATGATTCTGGATGATCGATTTGTGTAAATAACAATTATTTAAAGACGGTTGTAAGATCCAGTTCAACTGTTTACGAGGGTGATTGTTTGCGGAAAGAAACTGTTTCTGTGTCTGGCAGTTTTGGTGTGCAGAGTTCTGTAGCGCCTGCCAGAAGGGAGGAGGTGAAAAAGGTTGTTTCCTGGGTGTGAGGGGTCTATGGAGATTTTTCCTGCCCATTTCCTGGTTCTTGTAGAGTACAAGTCATGGAGAGGGGCAGGGGAGCTCCAATGATTTTTTTAGCTGTTTTTACTGTTTTCTGCAGTCTGTTCCGGTCCTATTTTGTGGCTGCTCCAAACCAGACAATGATAGATGAGCACAAGACAGACTCAATGACTGCAGTGTAAAACAGTGTTTTGACTGCAGTGTTTCAGCAGCTCCTGTGGCAGACTGGACTTCCTTAGTTGGCGCAGGAAGTACATTCTCTGCTTGGCTTTTTTGAGAATGGAGTTAATATTGAGTTCCCATTTCAGGTCATGCGAAATGGTAGTTCAGACTCCACGGTTGACACAGGATTGTCGGATATTGTGAGGGGGAGTAGTGTTGAAGGCTGTCTCCTAAAGTCCAGTGTCATCTCTACAGTTTGGAGCGTGTTCAACTCCAAGTTATTCTGACTGCACTAGAGCACCAGGCGTTCCACCTCCAGTAGATATGCAGACTCGTCACCATCTTGGATGAGTCCAATGAGCGTAGGGTCATCTGCAAATTTTAGAAGGTGGACAGCTGGGTCTTTAGATGTGATCCACTGGCATATGGCAGGAGGTACAGTAAGCTGTAGGATTTTAGAGGAAAGGATGTCCGGGATTATCGTATTAAAAGCCGAGTTAAAGTCGACACACAGAATTCTTGCATAGGACCCTCGGCAGTCAAGATGTTGGAGGATGTGATGCAGCCCCATGTTAACTGCATCATCCACTGACCTGTTTGCTCTGTATGCAAGCTGAAGGGGATCCAACAGCTGCTCTGTGATGTTCCTTAGGTAGGCCAATACAATTCGTTCAAAGGACTTCATGACCACAGGTGTTAGAGCTATAGGCCTGTAGTCATTCAGACCTGTGATGGAGGGTTTCTTGCGAGATGCGGATTGTTTGAAGCACGATGGGACTTCACATAGCTGGAAAGATCTGTTGAAGATATGTGTGAAGATAAGAGCCAGTTGGTCAGCACATGCTTTCAGACAGGAGGAGGAGACACCATCTGTGCTAGGTGCTTTCCTGATCTTCTGTCTCTGGAAGAGCCGTTTCAATCCTCACAGATTGTGAGGGGAGCTTGGGTGTTGGAGGGGGGGGGGGGGGTGATGATAGCGGAGTTATCAGTGGTGTGACGTGGGCTGGGGTGGGTCTGAGGTATGCTGGTGGTCTTCTCAAACCTGCAGGTGTTGAGGCCGTCAGCAAGGCTTTTGTTTGCATCAGCGGGGAGTGGTGGTCTCCTGTAGTTTGTGATGTCTTGCAGGCCTCTCCACACTGATACAAGGTTGTTAGCTGAAAACCTGTTTTCCAGCTTTTCTGTGTAGCTTCTTTAAACCAACCTGATCTCCTTTGTAAGCGTTCCTGGCCTGATTATACAGTGCTCTGTCTCCACTCCTGTAGGCTTCTTCCTTAGCCTGACAAAGGTGTTTCAGTCTGGCTGTGAACCATGGCTTGTTGTTATTATATGTGCAGAAGGTTTTGGTTGGCACACACATATCTTCACAAAAACTGATGGAAGATGTCACAGTGTCTGTCAGCTCATCCAGATCGTCAGTTGCAATTTCGAAAACACTCCAGTCGGTGCAGTCAAAGCAGTCTTGAAGTTCTTGCTTTGCTACACTGGTCCATTTCTTCACTGTTTTGACCACAGGCTTGGCAATTTTAAGTTTCTGCCTGTAGGTTGGAATAAGATGAACCAAGCAGTGATCAGTGTCCCAAAGCTGCCCAGGGTACAGAGTGATAAGCATCCTTGAGAACTGTGTAGCGATTATCAAATGTGTCATTTTCTCTAGTGGGACAGTTAATATGCTGCCTGTATTTTGGTAGTTCACGAGTTAGATTTGCTCTGTTAAAGTCTTCAAGGATGATAAAAAGTGAATCTGGATATTTTTGTTCCAGGCCAGATATTTGGTCTGCCAGGTTATGCAGTGCTTCACTCACATTTGCCTGGGGTGGAATGTAAACACCGGCCAGAATAAAAGAGGAAAATTCTTGCAGTGAATAAAAGGGTTTACAGTTTAACAGTGATTCCAAGTTTGGGCTGCAGTATTTATTGAGCACTGTGACATCAGTACACCAACCATTATTTATGTAGAAGAAAACTCCGCCGCCTTTCGTTTTCCCCAATAGCGCCGTTACACGATCCGTGAGGTGTAGATGGAAGACTGTCAGATGTAATCTGCTGTCTGGGATAGAGTTGCTGAGCCAGGTTTCAGTGAAGCAGAGAGCAGTAGAGCGTGCAAAATCTTTGTTTGTCTGGGTAAGAAGAAACAGTTCATCCATTTTATTTGGCAAGGAGGGGAGATTCACCAGGTGAATTGATGGGAGCGCAATTCTGGCTGTCGGAGCTTCACCAGCGCTTTCCCCGTTGCCGCGATTTCCCTGACTGCGTCTCCTTCATGTCCCATGGAGCGCGGCTGTCCCTCCAACTAAGATTTCTAAAAAAATTAACTTTCCAGATTCGTAAAAACTGGAGAAAAGTTGTCTGGAATGGCTTCCTCGGGACGCGCATTCTTATTGGCTATGTCTGTCGGTCACAGTAGAACATTGTTAAATTTCTTAATTTCTTTGCTTATTGAAACATTATGTCGTAGATAACATGCCCTTATTGCTCGTATTGCTCTAGGCAAAATACCCAGTAGAGCCTTAAGCTTTATGTCCTTAAGTATTTGTTTACAGCATTAATGGTACTAAGGGAGGGGTTGTCTCTACACTTGAAAAATTAACCGAACTGGTATTTAACGCAAAGCCTTCAGAGCTGATTTTAAATCGGAAGAGGTTGGGAGAGATCTGTAGCTACTTTTATTCCAATTACTGGAGACCAGTGGATATGAATAAGTATTAATAAGTAAGAATGAGAATTATGTAAGACTTACTAAATTAAGTATTTGAATTGAATTGCTTCATATAACCGTAGAAACTTCAAGCTTTTTATATATTTTTCTCATGTCTGTAAGTTTCAGTCTAATTTTAGTGACATGTTTAAAAAATATTTGCAGAGAGTGAAAGCTCTCAATGTTTTATTTACATTTTGCATGTACACAAAAGTGGACCAGATTCAAATGATGTACTACTTGAGCTCTCCAGAGTTTTTAAAATAAATTTACATTGGTGTAGATTTGGTAGCAAATTCGGCTCATTGGGGTAAAAAGTAACAATGGACTGTTTTATCTCTTTACTGTTTCTTGATGTAATATGAATTTGCACAGTAGTTGTAATAGCACTACTATGGCTATTGATTCTGTACCACCCTTCCTCTTCACAAGACAATTGATGGTCTAAAGCACATTAAGAAAGCAAGAAATGTTTCAAATTAACTCTTTAAATGCATTATGAATCAGATGAGACAATGACATGAGTGTGCCAAGCTATCATCAATTCTGAATGTAACTACATATCTAAAATAGAAAAGATGTTCTGTTTTAAGACTTGTTTACCACATAATTCCATACATTGTAAATGACCATGAAACCAAGCACAGAAGTGGGAAGTCATCTTTACCTCCTGCAATAGAGGGCAGTGTTGCCATAGATGGCTTATAAAAATATTTACAAAGAAGAACTTTATTTAAGAAAATACTTTTATTTTGAAGTTCATAAAAGTCAGTGCAGTGGCGCTGTTTGTGAATGTTTGGCACTTTATACGTACGTTCCACTTTATAAGCGTCTGGCTGGTGTGCACAAAGAAGCATATATTAATTGTATGATTAAAGGCTTTCTCCTACCTCTCAGCTCCTGGCTGATAAAGAGTCGCATGCGTGATACATGATACTCGGCGCTCGTAAACTAATACTTGCTCGGTTTCCGATTAAAAATTTATTAAAAATCTTTGCTCGGTTTGCGGAACACTTGTAAATTACGTTACTCGCAATCCGAGGTTTCACTGTATAAGCGTCTGGCTGGTGTGCACAAGGGAACATATATTACTTGTATGATTAAAGGCTTTCTCCTACCTCTCAGCTCCTGGCTGATAAAGGGCACAAGGTACAGTTTTTGGCAGTTATATTGTGTAGTAGACTTTATTGTTTAAACATATTACCTTTGTACTGTAGTTTTACCTTATAAGTTATATTGTTTACAGTAGTTCATGGTTTATTTGGTCATTGGTATATTTTATGTTTCTTAATTGCACTCTAAAGGGAGGTTGTCAGTGTTTAAAATATTTTTTGTTGTAAATGCTTTATATACATTTAAAATATATTAGTTAAAATTGTGTTAAAATTAGTCTATTTAAAATATTGCACAGTAGTAAGGCAAGGACATAATTTAATGTATATTAAAAAGGATGACATTGTCATGCAATTTATGGTAAATATGTATAATTGTATATGTTTATTATTAATGTTGGTTATGATTCATACCATTTACAGGCAAATGTTTATTGTTTGTTTGTTTGTTTGTTTTTGTTTTACGGTGTTTTGGATATTAAAGCCCTTTTTAAACATCAGTTAGAGAGTAAAGTGCTTATGTTCAGCCGGGAATGCTACAGTAAGAGCTTCACCTTACTCTGGAGAGTAAGCGCTTTACATAGAAAATCAACAGCTTCACATCACTAGTCCTTTCACACATCTGAGAGTTGTTTAATGAGCATCAAAAGTCTTAATTCCATAATTAATGTCATAATTTAAGTCTGTGGTACTCCTGTAAAGAAAACGGACGCTTCTGAACATAAGGACCCTGACCAGCAGTTGGAGGCCACTCATAATGGAATGGAAAAGGAGGAGCCTCGTGTTTCTGGTCGGCAACGGAAGCCTATGGAAAAGATGCGTGCATATAAGAAGGAGGAGGCCCTAAAAAAGGAGAAAAGATTGATTCAGCTGTACGAACAATGGAAGGACCTCGCTCGCAACACAAGAGAGAAGCTAAAATTAGATGTTAGTGAGAGTCAACTGGTAATGCTTATTAATACACTGGAGAAAGGAAGGAATGATGTTATGCACATATGCCTGGAAATTAGAGATTACATTGCTCCATCCAGCGACACTAGACGCAAAGTTGATACTTGTGAAGCTGTAACAAAGGATATTTTAAAGATCATTTTTGACAGAATGGCATGCCTTGAGGACTTTGAACAACAAAATGTTAATCACAGCCTTCGTGAGTTACTCCATTATGATTAAGTTCGCTCTGTGTACGGATCCACAGTATCACGCCCCACATCATCAAGGTCTACAGTTATGTCCATTGCAGCCAAGCGAGCAGATGCAGCAGCTGAATTAGCAGCCAAAGAAGCAGAATACTCAATGATACAAGAGATTGAATCTCGGAAATGTGAACTTGAAAAGCTAAAGGCAGAGAAGGATCTAAGGGCAGCTAGAGCCAGACTACAGGCCTATGATCAAGAAATAGCTCAGGAAGCCAGCATTCATTCTTCAGGCTCGAATATAGAGGAACAGCAGGATGTAAGAGGTACAACACAGCAGCATGTGGTTCCAAGTCCCATTCAACGTCCTACTGACAACAGAGCAACATCCTCATCTCTAAAATCTGATATATCTCATCTTGCTCAAGCTGTACAAGATAGCATTTCTCTGAACAGGCTACCTACAACAGAACCGCCAGTTTTCAATGGTGATCCTATCCAGTTCATTGTGTGGAAGGCTGCTTTTACGTCACTTATTGATGGAAAGTCCACTTCTGCTGACAAGCTGCACTATTTAAAAAGTTATATTGACGGGCCAGCTCGTAAGTCTCTTGATGGCATCTTCTACAGAAATGATGATGAGGCTTATAAAGATGCATGGAGCAAGCTGAACCAAAGATATGGGCAACCATTCGTCATACAGAAGGCATTTAGAGAAAGATTCAACCTAAGGACTCTGAAGGTTTCAGAGAATTCTCTGACTTCTTAAATGCATGTCATCAAGCTATGTCACATGTCAAAGGGCTTGAAATACTGAATGACTGTGATGAGAACCAAAAACTTGTACAGAAATTACCAGATTGGGCAGCAGTGCAGTAGAACCGCCAAGTCACGCAGACACTGATTGAGACTCATGACTTTCCAAAGTTTAAAGATTTTGTCACTTTCATGTCAATGGAAGCAGAGATTGCATGTAATCCGATCACATCCTTCAGCGCTCTTCATGCCTCTGACCCCACTTTGGAAAAATGGATCCTTAAGGACTGTGAAAGGAATAGAGCTAATGTCTTTCACATTCAAGCAGATTTGGAAAATAAACAAAATGATGAAAATGAGACTAACACTAAATCAAGGTTTAAAATGTGTTTCTTTTGCAAAGATAGCAAACATAAGATTTACAACTGTCCTAAATTTGTGGCCAAATATTTAGAAGAGAAACGAAAATATGTGAAGGAGAACAAACTCTGCTATTGGTGCATGAAACCAGGCCACAGCGCAAAAGACTACCGTTACCGTCTATATTGTGATACCTGTAGGGGTAGACACCCAACATGTCTGCATGATGAAAGTTACACAAGGAAAGTCAACTCCACACCAGTCTCAAACCAAGGTAACACAGAGACCGCTACCTCTACATCTCTCAAGGTTACAAATCATGAGCAGTCCACCAATACATCAATGATCATGCCAGTTTGGGTATCAACCAATAGGAATCCAGGCTCTGAAACACTTGTTTATGCTCTGCTTGATACCCAAAGCGATACTGTGTTTGTCGACCGAGAGCTGAGCAACAAGTTACAAGCTGACTCCTGTCCTGTGAAACTAAAGTTGACAACCATGACAGCAATTAACGCTTTATCTACAGAAACAACAAGGTTTGGAAGGAAATCTGCAAATTCGCAGAAAAACTCCGAGTACGGCCCTGGGGGTCTGTAAATGATGATTAGCGGGATCGACTGAGGTGACTTTATGTTACTATAGAGAACTTCAAATGCATTAAATTTAAAACTGTGTTTTTGTACGAGAGAAAGATTATCGTTATAAATAACTGCGACTCCTCCTCCTCTACCAGTTAGCCGAGGCTGGTGTATGTAGCTGTATCCAGGAGGACTAGCTTCAATTAGAGCTACATACTCGTCCTGTTTAATCCAGGTTTCTGTTAAACATAATATATCAAACTCCTGATCTGTGATAGTTTCATTAACAATAACTGCTTTAGATGCGAGAGATCTAATATTTAACAGTCCTAGCTTCAGATGAGAGGTGCTGGCTGCGCATTCAGTGTGATCTGAGTTTGTGGTGTCTATGTTAATTAAATGACTAAAACAGACTTTCTGAGTCTTTCTAAATTTAGCTCGGGGAACAGACACAGTCTCAATATGATGAACCCTGAGTGACGACTCTATGCAGCTAGCAGACGGTTGGTTTAGCCTGTCTGTCTGCTCCCTGGCCTTGGCTCTGGATTGTCACCGATTAACTAGGCCTCTTCTGAGACTATGTGCTATACTACAAGAAATGAGAGCAGCACCTTCCAGAGTGGGATGGACACCGTCCCGCCCTAACAGGCCAGTTTTGCCCTCAAAGGTCTTCCAATTATCTATGAAGCCCACGTTGTTTTCGGAGCACCACCTGGACATCCAGCGGTTCAGCGACCATAACCTGCTGTAATCTATGTTGCCAGGTCTCATTGGGATGGGACCAGAGCAAACTACTTCTTCGGACATCGCCTTCGCTATTTTAAACACCTCTGTAAAGTTACTCTTGCTAACCTCTGACTGACGAAGGCGTATATCAATAGCTCCAGCATGTACCACTATCTTAGAGAACCTATGCTGACCTAGAGCCCTAAGATTACCTGCTATGTCCGGTGCTCTGGCTCCCGGGATACACCTGACCACTGCCGCTGGCGCCCCTAAAGGCCTGGCTAATTTCACGTGCCTCAGTATGGAGTCTCCTATAACCAGAGCTCTTTCAGGTTTCTCAGCGGGTGCATCACTGAGGAGAGCGAACCTGTTGGACACGTGAAGCGCAGAAGAGGTAGGTGTGCTCTGGTGGGCTAGCCTTAGCGTTAGCTTTGGCTGAATGAGTATGCCGCCGAGTCGTCACCCACTCGCCCGCTGTGACGGCTCTACTGCCGGAGTCGGGGGATGATTATCTCCACCTGCGGCACCCAGACTTTCCGCTACGGGAATAACGCTGCTCTCGCGCTCTCTAACCCTCTCTAGAGTCCGGATGCACTCCTGTACTGATATCTTCTCCGTCAGGGTGCTCACTAACATACACCTATCACAAGTAAAATTATCACTAATGACGGAGGAAGAATGTCTAAACATCCTGCACTCCACACACTGAGCGAGCTGAATGGTGGACATAATAACGTACCTTTGTGCCGGAGTTGTGATTCGCTTGTTGTTGGTCAGATGATATGCGCGTTCTCTCAAAAAGCGCAAAAACGGATAAAGTCCAGTAGTATTAAAGCGTAAAAACTAGTTTGTTATTTAGTAAAAACGGGAAAAATATATAATTATAAAAAACTAGCTGTACAAATGTGTGTGTGTAAAACCTCGTTTTACACAGCAACACCCCTCCTCCCTCTCCCCACCTCGCTTTTTAAATTTCACAACAAACACACACACACAACGCAAACACCGTTTTCACAGGAAAAAAAGAAATCTTCCTGAGACTGGCATCAGTCTCATATTAACGAAATCACTTTTTAGGTTTCACAACAAACGCATAAACACAGCGGAAACACCGTTTTAATGGAAAAAAGACATCTATCTGAGGCGGGCATGAGCGCCTACTAACGGAATCACTTAAGTTTCACAACAAACGGACACACACACACAACGGAAACACCGTTTAAACAGGGAAAAAAATTATCTCTCTGACACTGGCGTGAGCATACTCAGCGAATCAAAAAGTAAAAAAAAAAAAAAGAACCAGCACCTTACCTTTGAAAAGAATCCCGACAGATCAGAGTTTGTGTGTTTGTGAAGCCGGGGAGGGGGTGAAAAGGCGAGAGAGCGTCTGTGCGTGTGTCGGTGTCAAATTACGCGCGCACACGCATAAGAGACGGGCAGAGTTTCTATGTGTTTGCGAAACCGTGGGGGGAGGGGAGGGGGTGGTGAGAGAGTGACGCTCGGGGTGTCAAAATAAGAGTCGCATGCGTGATACATGATACTCGGCGCTCGTAAACTAATACTTGCTCGGTTTCCGATTAAAAATTTATTAAAAATCTTTGCTCGGTTTGCGGAACACTTGTAAATTACGTTACTCGCAATCCGAGGTTTCACTGTATAAGCGTCTGGCTGGTGTGCACAAGAGAACATATATTACTTGTATGATTAAAGGCTTTCTCCTACCTCTCAGCTCCTGGCTGATAAAGGGCACAAGCTACAGTTTTTGGCAGTTATATTGTGTGGTATACTTTATTGTTTAAACATATTACCTTATAAGGTAAAACTACAGTGCTGACAAGGTAATATGTTTACAGTAGTTCATGGTTTATTTGGTCATTGGTATATTTTATGTTTCTTAATTGCACTCTAAAGGGAGGTTGTCTGTGTTTAAAATTATTTTTGTTGTAAATGCTTTATATACATTTAAAATATATTATCAGTTTTAAAATTAGTCTATTTAAAATATTGCACAGTAGTAAGGCAAGGACATAATTTAATGTATATAAAAAAAGATGACATTGTCATGTAATTTATGGTAAATATGTATAATTGTATATGTTTATTATGAACGTTGGTTATCATTCATACCATTTACAGGCAAATGTATATTGTTTGTTTGTTTGTTTGTTTTTGCTTTTATTCAGCTCTTATGGTGTTTTGGATATTAAAGCCCTTTTTAAACATCAGTTAGAGAGTAAAGTGCTTATGTTCAGCCGGGAATGCTACACGTTTTTTTTCATAGTTTGGATGTCTTAAGTACTAATGACCAGTGTTTAAAATAATAAACATAAAGAAAAACCACTAATGGAGAATACTGTCATAAAGAGAAATTAAAACAACTCTACTGACTATTACTATTATCACTCATTCTGGACATTCATGGACAGTTATGGACACTGGACATTCATGTACACTTACACATTTTTATTGATTTTTTTTTTTTTTTTTGCTTAAATACTGTAAGACACTTTCATGCATATTTGCACCATAACCCCCCCCCCCCTTTTTCCATATTTGTACAGCTAGGTTTTTCTTTATATTGTGTATTTGTACAACTAGGTTTTCTTATATTTTTCTATATTTAATATTTTGTCTTATCTTATTTAAATATATTTTTCTTCCCTTAGCTAAAGTTTTTATGTCTTATTTTATTATATATTTATTTCCTATTAATAATCTTGATAATAATCTTGATAAAATGTTTTTCAATCATGACTGTTTTCCTTAAAATATCACTTTGTTAATTTTGTGACTACATTATATCTACATTTAATACAAGGATTTTTGTATTAATGATAAGGACTCCATAAATGGGCATAGAAATCAATAATGACTTGATAATGGTTGATAATGAATCAATACCAAGTCATTAATGAGGCATCAATGTTGATAAGGGCAGCCAAAATTTTGGAACATGCTCCAATTTTCCTCTCGACCACATCAGAATTCATACAGGGAGCACATTCGGCTCAGTGGAATGGGGGCCTTACATTTAATGTATTCTTGTAAAAATAGTTCCCCTTGAAGGTAGTTCAAACTTCCATGTAAAAGTTTTTTTATAACGAGACTTGATGATGTTCAGCACACTTTGTGATGTTTCCCCCCAGTCATCTTATTACTCGTGCTAAACATGCCATTATTACACCCAGCCGTGTGATCGCGATGCCATTATGGGAAGCCTGAGGAAAACATCACCAGTTGTGCTGAATGGCAAGTTTCATTATAAAAAGCTTCTATGTGAAAGTTTTGATAAAACCAGAATTGTGCGCTCAAGCTACCTTCAAGGAAACTACTTTTACAAGAATACATTAAATGTAAGACGTGAGAGTGTCGGCTAAGTGACTAAGGCTCTAGGTTGTTGCTTTTCTGGTTTGAGATTCCGAGCGAGTCCCGCTATCAGTGAGTTGCCACAGTCCATACTAACCAGCCAGTCCAATTTGACAGATTTTGTTTTAAAATATAACTTAATTTGACAAACAATATTACCTCGTTGTCATCTGTAAATTTATTTCTCCTGAAAGAAACTAACACATGCTGTATGTGTAATGTAAGTGTTTGAAGTTTGCATTGCCTTGCTGTAGATAGTGTTCATATCATTAACGCAGATTCTCAAACATATCCCAGAACAAAGGTTGCTGTTGACACGTGCAAAAGGAGATGATTTGCTCGCAGAATGATGAATTTTCTTAACTAAAGACTGCATGACTGTTACTTGGTGTTGTCTTATTAAATCTCTCTTGGAATTGTTCTGCCACTTCTGCCACCGTCAAACTCACCACCACTTCCGTATGAGCTGAAATAATACTCAAATATTAATAATTTTCCTCCATTGAAAGACCCATTTCCAATAACAACTGCACAACACGCCTTACTTTTTACTACTGGAAACATGTGTGGCTGGTGCTATGCCCCGTTAACACATGCAAATGCGCGGTCGAGATATTTTGGCACATACCATAATACTATTAACTTATAATGAACTAAATGGTCTTGTATTGTAATACCTGAGTGAACTGCTAGTATTTTATCATCCACCATGTCTACATTGATCAATTCAATTAAATTCAATTTTATTTGTACAATATGAATAAAAAATGGTCAGATAGTACCTGATGAGCAAGCCGAGGGCGACAATGGCAAGTAAAAACTCCCTAAGATGGCAATAGGAAGAAACCTTGAGAGGAACCAGACTCAACAGTGAACCCATCCTCATTTGGGTGAAACAGATAGCAGGGACTGATGGATCATACTGTGTAAGACTGGAAGTTCAGTATAACAGGAGATGTGTTGATATGGATTCCAGTTCGTTATTGGAGGCTCAGGTAGACTGAACTATCAAGCAACTGCAGTCATGACTCCTCAGCGAAACAGCTGTCAGCATCAGCCGAGGCCAGGATCGTCTTCGTGGAAAAGTGAAACAATCCGCAGTCAGTCACCACACGCATCCCAGGCAGACCACACGGTGCATCCATGCGACGAGATCTCCAGCCAGAAGCGGGACATGTGATATGTATAGCTCAACAGAGAGACAGGGCGAGGTAAAGAGAGAGAGAGGAGCGAGAGAGGAGAGGAGAAGGAGAGATGGCAGTTAAGTATGGCCACTGGCACACAATGTATAAAGTGAATGAATATTTAGTGCAGAGTGCATGCACTAATTAGCCTAATCTGCATGTCTTTGGACTGCAGGAGGAAACCCACCAAGCACGGAGAGAACATGTAAACTCCATGCACACTGAGACAGGAAGCAAGTCTGACCAGGAATTGAACCCAGACGGTGCAAGGCAACAGTGCTAACCACTACACCACTGTGCTGCCGAATGCTAATTAGTCAGAACTTTTAAGTCAATATACACTTAAAACCATATTTGTACTAAAACAATTTGGATAGAAAAATTTCAATTCAGTTAGCTTTTTCTTTTGTGAATGATTACATAATACAGTACTTTTTCATCCTATTGTAAATTATTAAAAAGCATCATTGATGATGCTCTCTATGAACTACAAAATATAAAACCACACATACATTAAAGAATAAACATAAGAAACATATCTTTAAAAAAATGAGCCACTGCAAGAATATTTGCAATTGTGCCATGTTCATGAACATGTCTTACACTTCGAGATCATTCCTCAGCTTTTGTCCCTTTGATGGAGCCCACTTAAACCGGAGTTTAGCATTATCTGTTGAATAAAAGATAAATCTTTTTCATGGAGTGCATAGGTAAAGTCAAACAAGAGGCACATAGCTTGAGAGAGGTTGGTAAGTGTATCCATTACAAGGCTGCCTTCTAGGAAGATCCCCACTCTTGAGAGGTTCAGGTGTGGTGATGCCGGGCTTGTGGCCCTGTTGTCCTCATAGCAGAGAATTACCACTGGAATGTGTGAAAAGATTCTTTATTTTTTGAGAGACAAGATAAGAGAGACGATATTCAGGTAAACTGCAATGCTATTTGTTTTTCAGTTTGATTTTTTTAAAATTCACTGATATATTGTTTAATGTTCTGTAAACATTTTTACATAATTTATAAAGTAATGTACCTCTTGGTAACAGGAATGGCATATTATCAGACAAATTATGTTAAAATCAACTTAAATTCAATGAAACATCTTAATAAATGCTATTTGTCATTACCCAAATTCCCAAATAATTCAAAACATATTTTGTAGTAACTAACAATAATAATCCCCTCAGGACAAGACACCTAATGTCTGTTGGCTCAGTGCTCCACAATGGGGTATACAGTAGCACACACTTATATGTAGAACAAATAAACATATTTTATTTCTTTGCTTTGTTTACATTCATACTTCCAGTAGTTTGTTATGAAGACAATGTGTTTTTGTGATATGGATCAAGCAACCATCAATATTATTACAACAAAAAAAGAGAAATATCAACCCACCTTTGTCTCTTGTAGTAGCTCCGCTAACTGCGGTTTTGGACGAGACCCATTGGACTTTACAAAGCAGCCGGTAATGACGTTTTTGTCTAGGCTTATGACTGGCTCCCTGTTGATTAGGGGAGCTCCTAACAGGGCGCATGCAGGCATTTTGCGTTTACATATGGACAAAGATATTTTTAAAACATACACTACAGACCAAAAGTTTGGACACACCTTCTCATTCAAAGAGCTTTCTTTATTATGTTCTTTATTGTGTTCTTTAGCCCAAACAAGTCTCTTCTGCTTGTTGCTTGTCCTTAACAGTGATTTCCTAACAGATATTCTACCACGAAGGCCTGATTCACACAGTCTCCTCTTAACAGTTGTTCTAGAGATGTGTCTGCTGCTAGAACTCTGTGTGGCATTGACCTGCTCTCTGATCAGAGCTGCTGTTAACCTGCGATTTCTGAGGCTGGTGACTCGGATGAACTTATCCTCCGTAGCAGAGGTGACTCTTGGTCTTCCTTTCCTGGGACGGTCCGCATGTGAGCCAGTTTCTTTGTAGCGCTTGATGGTTTTTGTGACTGCACTTGGGGACACTTTCAAAGTTTTCCCAATTTTTCGGACTGACTGACCTTCATTTCTTATGAAAGTAATGATGGCCACTCGTTTTTTTCTTCACTTAGCTCCTTTTTTCTTGCCATAATACAAATTCAACCTCTTTGAATGAGAAGGTGTGTCCAAACTTTTGATCTGTACTGTAGGTCATGTGGACAGAATTGTTTTAATTGTTTTTTGGCTTTTTTTTTTTTTTTTACTGCAGTCAACGGTCATTTAAAATAGTTCAAACTTGTGAAAAACAGAAAAATGCAAATGTCATTTTTCAACTGCATGCTACTACAGATAAGTTCCAGGCAGAAAACACATTTGTCCAAGGAGAAGTTAAATTGCAGGAAAGAACAAACTCTGTGAAATTAAGAAAAAAGTGCAATTTTCTCAATATACTCCAACAAACAAGCCCAGACTAGTTTTGAATCTTGAGCCAATTAGTGGCAACAGGGGTGTGGCCTTAGGTAAAACTTCATAGTTTAAGTGTTAAACTTGCAACATTAAGTACATCTCATACTGATACTCATACTCATACTGTTTAAATAATGCAATAAAAATATATATTTTTTAAAGTAATATTTACTCAAACTGTTAGCATAAAATCAACTTTGGGGTTAACACTTGTAGCGCAGCCACATAATGTTTTTTTTTTTTTTTTTTTTAATATAGGCTTGTGATGAGCAGGTTATAAATCGCACCCAATATTGTTTTTGTGTCCCACTGACTGTGTTTTGGTTCTGGGGTTAAAATCTCACGAGACTGCGCAAGTACGTTGCGAGGGAATCCTGATGACCTGAATCCCGGAATCATGTGATCCAGCATAAAAGGGCACCTAGGAAGAAGCTCGGGGAGAGAGTGAGTTACAGTGGACTGTAACAGTGTACAGTGGAACCTCGGATTGCGAAATGAAGATTGCAAACTTTCTTTGCGCCAAGCGTCACGTGATCACAACTGAGCCAATGGTTTTTCTTTCCCGCGTTTTGCGGAATTGGGTGTAATCGTCTCCCCTGCTCGGTCTTAGTGTGCGTTTCTCACTGGTATAATCAACATCCGTGCACGCGTGTACTACTGTTTACTATAACACTGTGATCACGTGCGTGTAAAACCCCATTGATTTTGTGTTTGTGTGTGCGCGTTTGTGTACAGTGTGCGTACTGTTTATTATAACACGTGCGCGTGTGTAAAGCAAAAAAAAAAAAGTCTCATTAGAGAGGTGAAAAATCCATTTTCTCTCTCTCTGTAACAGCCTGCACTGATTCAGTGTGTCTGTGCACGTCATTAGACACTGTGCCCCTTCTCTCCTCCTCTCGCTTTGACACACACGCACACCCCTCCTCCTCTCGCCTTCACACACACACACACACAAGGTAAAGTGCATGTTAATTTGTTTTATTATTATTTTACAGCAGTGATTCCGTTAGTGTGCACTCACTCGAGCATCATTAGCAATGTTCCTTGTTAATTTTCCAGATAAAACAGTGTTTCTGTTAATGTGTGTGTGAAAATCAAATAAGAGAGGAAGGGTTACTGTGTAAGACGAGAAGAGGGAGAGGAAAGGGTCTGATTCCTCCTCTCCTCTTACTTTAGCTTCATACACATACACAAACACACTCACAGCCCCTGCGCACACAAACACACACACATACACAGCACAAACCCTAACAAAAACACTTACAGTTTTATGCAAAAGTTTAGGCACCCCTTGATAAATAACAGATTTTTTAATTGAAAAAGAAGAACACAGTCTCTCTTGGAAATGGAAAAAATACACAATATTTTCAGCAAACATTGGTGCATAGTTACTTTTTATGTCATAAATTGAACAAAGATAAAAAATAAAAACATTACTGTGGCACTGTGCAAAAGTTTGGCCACATAATCAGTACTTAGTAACACCTCCTCTGGCTGATATCACAGCTTGCAAACGCTTTTTGTAGCCAGCTAAAAGTCTTTCAATTCTTGTACTTGGGATTTTTTCCCATTCTTCTTTGCAAAAGGCTTCTAGTTCTGTAATATTCTTTAGTCATCTTGTATGCGCAGCTCTTTTAAGATCTACCCACAAATTTTAAATGAAGTTTAAATCAGAGGACTGTGATGGCCATTCCAAAACCTTCAGCTTGTCTCTTGAGGTATTCCATAGTGGATTTTGAGGTATGTTTAGGATCATTGTCCTGTCGTAGAAGCCATCCTATTTTCAGCTTCAGATTTTTTACAGATGGTGTGAAGTTTGCTCCCAGAATTTGCTGGTATTTAGTGGAATCCATTCTTCCCTCCACCCGTGCAATGTTTCCTGTTCCACTGGCTGCAACACAACCCCAAAGTATGATAGATCCACCCCCATACTTAATAGTTGGCAAGGTGTTATTTTCATGAAATGCTGCTCCTTTTTTCTACAAACATGTCTTTGCTGATTGTGGCCAAAGAGTTCTATTTAATTTCATCAGTCCAGAGCACTTGTTTTCAAAATGCATCAGGCTTCTGTAGATCTTCTGTTGCATACTTCTGACGTTGGATTTTATGATGGGGACGCAGGAAAGGTTTTCTTCAGCTGACTCTTCCATGAAGGTCTTGTCTGTAAGCATCGCTGCACAGTGGAACGGTGCACCACCACTCCCGAGTCTGCTAAATCTTCCTGCAGGTTTTTTGCAGTCAAATGGTGGTTTTGATTTGTCTTTCTGACCAGCATACGAGCAGTTCTCTCCAAGAGTTTTCTTGGTCTTCCAGATCTCATCTTGGCCTCCACAGTTTCCCTGAACTGCCATCTCTTAATTGCATTTCTCACTGTGGAAACTGAAAGCTGACAATGCTTTGCTATTTTCTTGTAGCCTTCTCCTGCATTGTGGGCATCAGTAACTTTCATTTTCAGAGTCTTACACGGCTGCTTAGAGGACCCCATGGTTGTTGAGTGTCTGCGAGTGTGTGCACAAGGTTTGAAGAGACAAAGTATTTGTAAAGCTTTGAAATTGGCATTTACTAATAACAGCTCAGATCTAATGAGCTGATGAAGGTCTGAAACCTTGTAAAAAGAATCTGAGACTCTGGAACTCTTAGGGTGCCCAAACTTTTGCACAGTGCCATAATAATGTTTTTATTTTTTGTTCAATTTATGGCATAAGAAGTAACTATGCATCAATGTTTGCTAAAAATATTGTGCATTTCTTCTATTTCCAAGAGAGACTGTGTTTACATTTTTCGATAAAAAAATCACCAAAATCTGTTATTTATCAAGGGGTGCCTAAACTTTTACACAAGTATCTGTCCGGATTTATTTTTACTTTTTTCAAAGGTAAAGTGCAGGTTAATTAGTTTTATTTTTGGGGGCTGTAGAACGAATAATTCGAGTTTCCATTATTTCTTATGGGGAAATTAACTTTGATTTAAGAGTGTTTTGAAATACGAGCCCACTTCCGAAATGAATTATGTTCGTAATCCAAGGTTCCACTGTACAGTGTTTTTGTGGACATTAATTCAGAGATTGACGGCTATCGTGATGACTGTCGTTGCCGAATATCCCTTTCATTTGGATTCTCACCCTCCGGTCTGCTTCACCACTTCACTCCAGCTCCATAATTGTGCTCCACTTCCTGTGCGGCCGATTCAGCACCTCCGCGATACACTCTACACACAAATAACCCGGACTTTGGACAATCATTCCACTCACTTACATATCAGCCATTTGTGTATATTTTATAAATATTATTCGTATTTGTTTTTTTGTTGGTTTTGATGCACCTGTTTTTATTTACTTATTGTTTAATACACTTTTGGGTTGATGATTACAATAGTGGTTGGCGTCTTTTCTTGTGCTGAGCGGCTAACACTTCACCAGGGGCTCGATTACTGATCCCATTGTAGTGTAACCCGGTAATTAAATTATCCGACCGTTACACACTGATAAGACACCGATTAGTGACTCTTGAGAACCACAGTATCTACATACAATATTAAAGGAACTATTCTGTTTATGACTGCTGATAACTTGGGTGCTCATTCTCTTGCAGGATTTTATGAAAGCTTTGCTGTGGACAAATTCTGCAGATTTTGCATGGCATACAGGACTGACGTACAGATTCAAGAGGTACAGTATGTAGTGGTACAGACGCTTTGCATGGTCCAGCTTTGGGACAAAATACTGATACAAATTTTCTTGTTATAAGTAGGTTATTCCCCTGATCTCCTACATAATGTTTTGGAAGGCAGAGTCCCTATTGAGTTGCCTGAAGTGCAACCTCAGATCACAAAGGCAAACTCTTCCTCGAAACATGACCCAGAAACCACCATCCCAAGCTGTCGCTATCAGGTGAACAAAGGCATGAGTGTGTCACCCAGCATCAGTTTTGCTCAGTCCACCATCACGGATCACGCACATGATAAAACACATCACTTTCAATTTGCAAAAGGCAGTATTTAAAGCGCATATACACAATAAAACAATACTGTTTTAGGCTAACTTATCATACATTTTTTTTATTCTTTGTTGTACTTCATCTTTTTGGTCAAAACGTACTGATAAACCCGTACAACTGTACGTAAAATGTACTGATAAACACGTACAATTTATAGATTTTTTTTTTTATCAAAACGCTGCCTTTTGTAAAGTGAAAGTGCGAGCCGCGGGTTTACACACGTCGATTTTAAATGAATTTTAGATTAATTTTAAAGCATGATTTAGGGCATCTCATTTCATTGTTATTAACATAATTATGAATTACTCTCGAAAAATATCAAATCCAACTATGAAGATGAATTGAGCGGGCGGTAGAACTCTAATTAGACTACGTAGGAAATAAGCTCAACATCCCGGAGCCCAAACCTCATTTAAATTACATTTTTAAATTAACAAATATTGTACGCACAACGATCTTGAGTACTATCCTCAGACAATGAGGTTTTTTTACCCTCTGTTGACACTATGGACAATGCAGTTTGAAGCAAAACATAATTTCTTTACCCATATTGTAAAACACACCAGCTGATTTAAGAACATACTACTGACACTGGCTTCAAAACATCAGCTGATGATCGCTTTCCACAAAACTCATCACCTTATGATAAATCAAGCCCAGATGTATCTACAGTCCCACTTGATGTTCTGAAAGAGGAGGTCGCTCAGGCAACTAGGTCAAAATACCCCCACACATCTGAAGTGCAATTGGCTAAGACTGCCTCAAGTAGTGGCATAGCCAACAGCAAAGGTACACTATATCGCCAAAAGTTATCCAAACAATTGAATTCAGGTGTTTCACTCACTTCCATGGTTAAAAGTGTATAAAAGTCACCTAGGCATGAAGACCCCTTCTACAAACATTTATGAAAGAATGGGTCGCTCTCATGACCCATTGAGAGGGAATTTCAGTTACAGTGATGGGTACAGATTATACTTGATAGCTGTTCAAGTTCAGTCTTGAAATTTCCTCACTACTAAATATTCCACAGTCAACTGTTAGTTGTATTATAACAAAGTGGAAGCAACTGGGAACAACAGCAACTTAGCCACAAAGTGGTCATGTAAAATCACAGAGCGGGGTCAGCGGATGCTGAGACGTATAGTGCACAGAGGTCACCAGTTTTTACAGGGTCAATAGGTGCAGAAACACTCTTCTCTGTCTGGAAATCCGATTGACAAGTCTGGGTTTGGCGGTTGCCAGGAGAACAGTACTTGTTTGATTGCATTGTGCCAAGTGCAAAGTTTGGTGGAGGGGGGGATTATGATGTGGGGTTGTTTTTCAGTAGTTGGGCTTGGCCCCTTGTTTTACGCTGTAAAAAGTAATTTGTTAAGTTACATAATTAAATTGTGCCTTGTTGCTTTAATTTAAAATAAGTCATATTTACTAATATATTAGTATTATATAAGTATTCCTAACTTGTATCCAGTCACATTTACTTAAACCATTTAAATTGTATTAACTTAACTGAATTTGTGATTTGAGGAATGGTACCAGTAAAGTTTTTTTTTTTTTTTTTTTTTAAACTGTAGCATATTACGAAAAATATTAAAATATATAAATAAAATAATAGCAATATTCCTGTTTACAAATTTCAAATACAAAAATCACAGTTCTCTATTTAGATCACTTCAATATTTTAAATAACATAGAATATTACTATAATTCCTAATTATTGGATGACTGCCACTGCTAAACTGTGTGCTAAACATCTACATGAAGAGCCCTGCATCAAAATGCACTGAACTGGCACCTCAGAAATAAAGTCAACAGAACTGTTGAATGGAAAACCTCAGCTGTCTAAACATCTCCACTTTGTATAAAATTTTACAAACCTCATTAAGCAGACCATGCTGACTGATACACAATAACATTAATGCAAGGATACCGTGACCCATTAACATATGTAAATGTGTTGATTCAAGCAAATAACTGGTTCTTCAAAGTCTGAAGTTTTGGTATCAAATACTTCGATCTCAGATCAAGCATGACTTGCTGGATGAAGTTGTAAGTGTTCTTCATGGACTTTGGGTAATCAAGATGGAGTGCATATGATAGTCCAAACAAGAAGCAAACAACCTTCCTATACAAAATTAATTTTAAAAAATTAAGTAAATACAATGGAACCTCGAATTGAGAGTAACGCGGTTTGCGAGTGTTCCGCAAGACAAGCAAAGATTTTTAATAATTTTTGACTTGAAAAACGAGCAAGTCTTGGTTTACACTTCTTGTTTTGACACCGAGTGTCACATGATCACAACTGAGCCAATGATTTTCCTCTCTCTTGTGCTGCGGAATTGTGGGTTATCGTCTCCCCTGATGGGTCTTAGTGCTCGTCTCTTACTGGTATAATCAACATCTCCCTCTCTGTTTCAGCGTGTCTATGTGTGCACGCACGTAATTTGACACCGACTCTTATCTGTCTGGATTTATTTTTATTTTTTTTAAAGGTAAAGTGCAGGTTAATTTTTTTTACTATATATATTGTATTTATAATTTTTTATGCATTTATTATTTTGGGCTGTGGAACAAATAATTTGAGTTTTCATTATTTCTTTGGGGAAAATCTGGTTTGGTTTATGAGTGTTTTGGAATACGAGCCTGCTTCCGGAACGAATCATGCTAGTAATCCAATGTTCCACTGTATATACAGTATAAGTAGACATTAGGCAGAGCTGTACATAAAGGTTTTCTGTCACACGCAAGATTCAAAATTCATTAACCTTATAAAAAGTCATTAAAAAGTTCCATAAAATTAAATATTATGTAATTAAATAATATTTATTGATCTAAAAGAGAAGAAGTTTACTCTGATTTAATGTTTGACAGTAAAGGAAAAAAAAGTTTTTTTTTTCATGAAGCATATGTAAATATCTGGTTTTAACTATAAGTACTATGCAGCAGCCTATTAAAAAAAAAACCACATCCTCTTTACAGAGAAATATGAAAGATGATGTTGATTTCGCAAGAGAGTATGTTTTCAAGGGACTGTACAACAATGAGGACCCACAAAATCTGGTAAGAGAGTAAGTAATCCCATCAGTACAAGATTTCTGTATTTTGAATTGTAATTTTACAATTGTTCATGCTAATTGGTAGAAAAATCTTATTGAAATTACATGACAAGTAGTGACATTTCAGATCCATTGCAATTTTTCAAAATTAGTTAATTGTCATAAGCAAAAAAGCTATTTCAACTTTACAGACAGTCAGAAAACAGTAAGTTTTCTTAAAGGACTTAAAGGATAAAACACATTTTAGGTGTAGTTTGCCCTGGAAAGTTCAATATTTACTCAGTATGATACAAAACATTGCTATACCCTATACCAATCTGACATAAAGAAGTAGTAAAAAACCTATTTAATATACCTGTAATATAGATAACATTTACATTTTGACATACTCTTCATGAGCAAACTATTTCACCTGTGTCAAGTTTAAAGGGAATCAACACATTTGTCCACATCTGTATGTGCCTAAATGTCCTGAAAAAAAATCTTGAAATAAGTTGGAACCCTGAACTTTGTACAATGTATCTAAAATAGATTAACCCCTACCAGCTCCAACACCAAAATGACGACACGAGAAGTACTACTACACTGTAAAAAATGATTGTAAGGCTTTGTAAATGAAACAAGAAAAAAATGTGTATTTTTTACAAATAATAATTAAGTTAAAGTGAAAACTTTAAAGTATTAAGTAAAATCTATATATTTACTTAATTTAGACTTGCAAAAATTAAACATTCAACAGTCAAGTAAATGTTACTTATAATTCTTTGACAAATCTAAACGAATTAATAGAGTACTTATGTACCTCAAAAAAATCAAGTAGAATTTAAGCTGACTCTAGGTGATCTGCGCACGCGCGAAAAGAAGCTCACCCGCAAGGATCACGTTCTCCAAAGTGCTTCTCCATGTTCTTCGACAGGTAAGTAATAGTTGAAAATGCATAATATCTTGGAGTTTTTGACTCAGTGTATTTGGTAATTGTGTTAACTCCGAGCAATTGTGTTGTCATCACTTAATTCTGTATATTTTCTGCACATTTGGAAACTCGAGTTGATGATCTTTAGTCTACGCCGTCTGACATCTCAAAATCTCCGTGTTATACATAAAGACGCGTTAGTCTTGAATGTGTTACTTTATCCGTGATATATGTTTTTGTTTCATTTAATTTTGTTGAGATACAATTTTGTGCAGTTGTTCGGGGATTCTTACCACATATGTACACGACAGTTTAGTTTTACAAGTTTGGCAAGATGGCGCTGTTCCGAGCAGACATGCCGCGCGCTTTTAACCCTCAGACTTCATCGAGATTTGAATGCAGTACGTTAAGGAAAACTACTTTTTCCTTAACATTTCACGTCTATATTAAATGCCCCCATGTTAAGTTTTTTTTTTCAGTGACCTTATCAAAATCATTTTTTTTCAAAATATAGTGTAAAACGAACAGATTATGTTTAGCCTTGTTTCTTTCATCATTAGATGAGTGAAAGTATTTTGAATGTATTTGTAAATGGTCTTTTCCAGACTACTAATTACTACTGTTTATGTTTTCTATATTGCAGAATATATTTCTTATGTGGATCCTGTCAGCTGTATTATCTTTGCTACAGAGCACTTGGCCATGGACTTGCTGAATTTACTTGAAAAGCAGGATTTATTTGTAAAAGCAGTCTGTTAATATTTGTTCTAATACTTGCTCTAGTTAAGATTCTATCCAGTTTTTGTATGGACATGTAAGTTAAGATGGCTTGAATAAGCAAAAGTTTTATAATCAAAAATGTCATTGCACTTTATTGCTGCTTGAGCTGTTTAAATATTAAGCTTTGATCTTGTTTGTGTATGGGCATGTTAATTCCTTTAAATAAAGATTTTAATAAATGTGCAATCGAGTTATTTATTGTCACAGTACTATTTTGTTATATTGTAACAGTGATTCATTTTATTTACTTAAAATAGAAAATAGTTTTACTTAATTATATCAATTAATTACATCAGATCAGTAAGTAAATACTACTTAACATAATTTAAAGAGGCCATGTGATATGTAATATTTATATGTTAGTTTTACTCAACTTCCTTAAGTAAATTTTACTCATTTTCACAAGTGTAAAATTTACTTGAAAAACCTGCGTGCAAAAACTTGCAAAAGAAAAATTGAGTAAATTGTACTTCTTATTTTTTTACAGTGTAATGTCATTGGATCTCCCTGTCTCTTCAATAAACAAGTACAGTGGAACCTTGGATTACGGACATCCAAGGGCTTGTATTTCAAAACACTTGTGAACTAAATCAAATTTTCCCATAAGAAATAATGGAAACTCAAATTATTCGTTCCATAGCAAAAAAAAAATACATAAAAATAATTACCACAAAATATAAAGTAAAAATAAAACAAATGAATCTGCACTTTACCTTTAAAAAAAGTAAAAATAAATCCAGACAGATAAGTGTTTCTTATCAGCGCAGGCGCTGTGTATGTGTGTGTGTGTGAAGCTAAAGTAAGGAGCCCCCTCTTCTTCTTCTCGTCTTACAGTTACCCTTCCTCCACTCTTTTTACACACACATACGCACACAACGGAAACACTGTTTTATTGGAAATATAAACAAGAAATCTCTCTAATGACACTCGATTGAGCAACACACTAACAATCACTGATGTAAAGTAAAAATAAAACAAATTAACCTGCACTTTACCTTTGAAAAGAATCGCGACAGAACAGAGTTTCTGTATAGATCAGTAAAACAATACACACGTGCACGGATGTTGATTATACCAGTGAGAGACGCGCACTAAGACCCAGCAGGGGAGACGAATACCCACAATTCCGCAGCGCAAGAGAGAGAAAAACCATAGTCTCAGTTGTGATCATGTGACTCTCGATGTCAAAACAAGAAGCGCATGCGTGCTGCATGATACTCAGTACTCGGAAACCAACATGTGTTCGTTTTCCAAGTCAAAATTTATTAAAAATCTTTGCTCGTCTTGCGGAAGCTTGCAAACCGTGTTACTCGCAAACAGAGGTTCCACTGTATAAGTCCCCACAATATTTGACTATGGAGACATATATCAAAAGTTTGCATTTTATGTATTTAATGTGTATTATATAAAATTTTCTTTGATGTCATGTCTGGATTTGGACAAGCACTTACTGACTACACTACAATGTGTATGCTACCTCAGTCACTCTCACTCATTGTCTATACCACACACATTCACACACTACAGGTAATTTAGGAACGCCCTTCAAGAAAGCAAACATAGGAAAATATTATACATCTGTCCAACATGAACAGAACAAATTTTGGATTCCATGTCTGGATGGACACCTTTGGACACGCACTTATTGAATACACTACAACGTGTATGCTACCTTACATTTTATTTAAATGTATAAAAGATGTGTGTTGAGGAAAAATATGCTTAAAGAATACCCACTCTTAGTTTGTTTTTTTATGAACATGTTTATGGTGATGTTTATTTAAAGGTTATGCATTTTAATCTTTTCAGAATATACTGTAACAAGATCGACTCCATGTTGCACAGGCAGCACCATAAAACACAGACACGAGGCAAGGTCTTACCAGAAAAAGGATAATTTATTTAAGGCAAAATTGGAAAGAAAAGGGTTAAAGGAGGTAGGATGGAAAGAAAGGGAAGGGAAGGTGAAGCACGTGCTGGTCTGGTTGGCAGTGCCCCACTAGCATGCAGGCACAGGCTGGTGAGTGGCAGGCGAAAGACAGAGTGCCTGCTTGGTGCACGCGGAGGTAGCGCTCCTGAATGCTCCCATGACGGCGAACTCTTCCACTGGCGCGAGCCACGACCGGCCCCACCCAGCTATCTCTGGGTGCGGCCACAGATAGGAGGCTCTTCTGGATGTCCGTCGGCTGGGCGGCTTTCCCGGCTGGGATCGGGGGTCTTGATGCAAACCTCTCTGCGGCTTTTTCCTCTTCGGTGGCGGGGATGCGAAGACGGGCTCTGCGCAGAACCTCAGATGCTGCGGAAGCTCGCACAGCTCGTTCACGCGTTGTCCTATATAGCGCGGAGAGAAGCTCGGGATCATTAACGCAGATAGCTCACCAATCGTGCCTAGTTAGGCGGCCTTGCTCCTTCGCACACCTGCAGAAGGGGAGGCCGTCTACCCTAGTGAGCTTCGAAGTGAGTGAGGAGGGATATTGATTTGGGATCACGCTGAGAGAGGCATTTACAGATTTATAACACTGAATCTTTTTGTCCATAGAATACTTACTTGCTAAAACTTGTTTTTTAGGTTCTAACTGTTTATTGCAATTTGTTTTTAGTAGGTTCTAACATGTTTATTGCAATAGCCTTATGGGATCTGTTTGTTTTGAAATTGCATTTCCTTTGCCAAAAAGCTTTTGTAATACCCTTTTTGTTGTATAAATGGTTCTTAAAGGAACACGGTGCAGTTACAGTATATGATGCAAGGTATACTGATTATGGAGCATGTGTTTTGTGGATGTATAAACAGCCAAAAGGCAGAGAGTTTGAAGGTGGAGTCCCATGTTTAAAGTGTCCAGATGACTAAATATAGGAATTTTGTTGCAAGAAATGTTTTGTTTGTCGTGTTGTTGTAGCAGTTACACAATTTGGTGGGGTCATCTTTATAGAGTTAATACAAAGTATGCTGCTGATTTAAACTTTATAGTTTGAGACTTGATTGAGCTATATAGGTTTATTTAACAGAACAGCATGTACTTTTTCATAACAAACCACTGTTGTTTCAATATAGGGTAAATAAATACACATAATGATAGCTGGGATAGGCTGCAGCCCCCTGAGACCCTGCAGGATAAGCCATCCAGATAATGGATGGATGGATGGATGAATATTCAAAGTACAAGATTAACAAAAAAAAGTCATATTTGTTTAACATAGATTTTTTAATATATGTAGCTTAAAACTTTTTACATACAAATCCAACAGACATTTTTTTCAGTGTAGACCAGTACTTTGTTTTTCTTTTAAAGTCGTAGTTTAAGCACTAGTAGGTTAAAGCACATTTAGCTATTACAGATATGTATGCTGATTTGAACATATAACTACGGTGGCCGTGAAGTGCAAAACAAATTAACAAAACCAAAAACAAAATAACATTCAAAGACAAAATAACAAATTCAAAACCCAATTAACAAATCCGAAAACTAAATAGCAAATTCAAAACCAAATTAACAAAACCCAAAACAAAATAACAAATTCAAAACCAAATTAACAAATCCGAAAACTAAATAACAAAACCCGAAACTAATTGTTAATTTGGTTTTGAATTTGTTATTTTGTTTTGGGTTTTGTTAATTTGTATTGCACTTCTCGGCCAGTCAGATACGAACCGGAAAAGGTAAGTATCGTTTGCGAATTAAATCCTTACCGCTGATTGGACGAGACACTTGTCACTCAAGATAAACAGGAAGTAGGAAATTGTGTCTCTAACTTTGTTTCTTGTGTGTTCTGCTTCATTTTAAAACCATTTTTTCGGTGTGCAAAACTAAGAAAATAATTACATTTTTCATTAGAAAGCAAGGAAATGGAATTTATTCAACGTTACTTTGAGGATGGACATTCGTATGCCGTATTTTTGCCGTGATATACTGATGACATATCACGGTATAAAGATTAGTTTGCGAACTGCGGTGTCTCTTTTAAAAGCAAAAGATTTTTTCCACAAGAACTGCAAAAATTTGGCAGAACGCCATATTTTAAACCACAATAAGGACAGTACATGTTTGCACATTCATACACACACGAATCTACCGCCGCTACAGTACTTCCTGTATATCTTGAGTGACAGATGTCTCGTCCATTCAGCAGTAAGAATTTCATTCGCAAACTATACCTACCTTTTCCGGTTCGTTTCTGAACGGCCGAGAGGTGCAAACCAAATTAACAAACCCGAAAACTAAATAGCAAATTCAAAACCAAATTAACAAAACCGAAAACAAAATAACAAATTCAAAATCAAAATATCAAAAACAAAATAACAAACTAAAAATAAAAATGGCAAAACCGAAAACAAATTAACAAAACGCAAAACAAAATAAATTAGTTTTGGGTTTTGTTATTTTGTTTTTGAATTTGTTATTTTGATTTGGGTTTTGTTATTTTGTTTTTGAATGTTTTATTTTGTTTTGGGTTTTGTTATTGTGGTTTTTAATTTATTTTGTTTTCATTTTGTTAACTTGTTTTGCACTTCTCGGCCACCATATATAACCCCAATATTATCATCCCTGCACTGGCTACCTGTTCAGTTTAGAATTAATTACAAAATAGCATTGCTTACATACAAGGCTCTAAACGGTCTAGCTCACACATACCTAACTAGTCTTCTGATACGTTACAATCCACCACGCTACTTAAGATCACAAAACTCCGGACTTCTGGTAGTTCCCAGAATATCAAAATCTACAAAAGGAGGTAGGGCATTTTCATATTTAGCTCCAAAACTTTGGAATAGCCTTCCTGACAGTGTTCGGGGCTCAGACACAGTTTCCCAATTTAAAAGTAGACTCAAGACGCATCTCTTTAATCTGGCATACACATAATTAATTTCTTTACCTCATACTCCAGTACATCTATCCTGATTGGCAACCACGCTAATTCTTTGCTCTTTATTTTTCCACCCATTCCGAGGCATCTGGAGCTTGTGCCAGCTTCAGTAGACAGAGGCCAACCCTGCGAGGCTCCTGAGGCATCCAGAGAAGGACCTGCTCCAGCTGGATTCTTTTTCATGTTGGTTTGGATCTACACATGCTGCTCCTGAGCTCCCAGTGATCCAGAGCACATCTGCTCTCTGCACCTGCTGACTCATCCCTGTTCTGAACTGGACTTTGTGTTAATTTAAATAACTTCTGTTATGTCAAACTTTCAGCTGAATAACACACATGATGTTATTCAATTTTTGTTATCTGTTATCACCCAAATGAGGATGGGTTCCCTGTTGAGTCTGGTTCCTTTCAGGGTTTCTTCCTATTGCCATCACAGGGAGTTTTTCCTTGCCATTGTCGCCGTCACCCTTGGCTTGCTCATCAAGGACATTCTCATTATCTAGACACATTTTTCTTACGCATATATACACTTCCATAAATTTTCTTTTCATTTTCTTTTCATTTCTGTGAAGCTACTTTGAGACAATGACCATTGTTAAAAGCGCTATAGAAATAAAATTGAATTGAATTGAATATGTAAAATCTATTTAAAAATAAGCTTCTAGGTTTGTTTCACTTGAAAAGTTGCAATAAAATAACATGAATTTGAGTGAAATGGGCACAGCAGCGGCATCATCAACGATAATGGATCACGGGCTTCTCTCTGCGTTATAAATGCAGAGTGGGGCATGTATCATGCTGAAGCTCTGCAGAGCAGAGACGTGCGGCAGACGCGAAAGAGTGTTATGTGAGTGGAATGATGTAACATGCCCCAGGGACTTTAAAGTAAGCGAAACTGAAAGCAGTCAGTTTTATTATCGTGGATGATAGCTGCATGAACACTGCATGAACTGCCGTGGCACTCCCGCATAGAGCCAGTGTAACGACTCCAATCTGCATTTTGTGTAATTACTGCAACAACTGACACCATTTCAAGCCTTAGGTGGAATATTTAATTCTGATAAAAGACATTTAAATGAAGTGGTCAATTTCACAGCATTCTTACAAGACCTCCCATTACAACCACTCTCTCGCTTGGCACAAATATTCATCTTGAACTTTTGAACACAGTTTGCAAATTACAATGATATATAGTAGAGCATGTACCTGATAAAAGACATTCTGCAATGACAGGTGCACATTAACTATTACAATATATTTTTTCAACAAGAATGAAGAAAAATACATCGTCAAAATATAAAAAAAGCACACACAAAAAATTTTTTTTTAAGAGCACTCACCCATTACAACCGCTCTCTTGTTTGGCGCGAATATTAATGACCTAACCAGAAGCAATTTCCAACATGGTGCCAGCCAATGAACAGAGAGTGCAGGTTGATTATTATTAAAGAGCCATACACACACAAAAATTCAAGCAAGTGGAAGCTAATTTTTTAAAACCTGTTACACCAGCCTTCGGGGTCCTGCCCCCAAAGAGTAAAAAGGCTGCTGCACATCCACGCTAAGGCCCATGTTCCCAGCCAGAATAAGTTTATTGTACTAAAAATAATAAGTTAATGCAAAATAGTACCTTAAATAAAATCAACTTAAAATAGTTTAACAGGCTTAACCTAACCCTTTTAGGGCAATGGGTTGTAGCGTGGCTACATAAGGGTATTTTTTTTATGTGTAGAGGTATTAGTAAATAGGCTGACTGTATAAAAACAGCTGTGTCTTTTCAAGAAAAGGACCCATCCAGTTGTTTGTCCCGTGGATGGTGTTTTGGTGCCTGCTTCCCTGCTCGTAAGACTACAATACTAACCAGTCGCAAGAAGTCACCTGACCTGGCTTAAAAGGACAGCCGGGAGAAAGTGAGGGAGAGGAGTAGTAATGGTGGACCAGCGCAGGCGTTATTTATTATTGATGAGAGCTAGGAGAGATTGCCGTGAACCTGTTCTTTCGAAGATTTTTCAGTTATACGGATTATCCCCGATTGGACTATTTCATAGGACTTCTCACCCTCCGTCATTGGCCCCTCCAGCCACTCCATTAACCCAGATGAACCATGACCAAACACACAACAATATCCCGGACTCTGGCCATTTATTCACTCACTCACGCTCACATACATACACTCACTTATTATTATCAGAGGTGGAAAGAGTAATAAAATTTTGTACTCAAGTAAAAGTACTGTTACTTCAGTGAAATTTTACTGAAGTACAAGTAAAGTTACCATTATAAAAATCTACGCAAGTAAAAGTAAAAAGTAGCTCATAAGAAATTTACTCAGTAAAAGTTACCGAGTTACTTATTTATTTATTTATTTATTTTAACAGCGAGGGTGGGATGAGTGCATTCTAGTGTAGTAAAAAAGACAAGCAGATATAAATCTCAAACTAGTTGTTTTTATTTGAAGGAACATCTTTGCATAATAAAGCTGTTGCCTTTCTTGTGCTTAAAAATCAAAGTGGTTGCTTAAATATGGTGTTACGTGCCAGTCTAGGGTTGGGCCGTACAGCAAAAGAATGGTTCAGGGTTTTATTTTAAACTGTATGGAAATGGTAGTATATGGCAGAAAGAACTAGATCCAGTCATTAACTGATGAAATAATGAGGTTTGTACTGCTTTACAAAAAAATACACACACCACAGGAGGATCAAATTCAGGGTGGACCCAAGCCAAAATAATAAACAAAAGGGTATTTATATTTAGTAGCCAAATTACCTGCAAAAAAAGACAAAAGACAAACAAAAACACAGGTACCTTCACGGACTCCCTAAACCAAAAACAGTGAATAAATTCCCTCTTCCCAAAATAAATGGAAGCCATGCCCCCTACTACTGGTGAGTGCACAAACATACAGTGAAACCATCAACAAATATATATAAAGAGCAACCAAGTCAATGGGAGGATAAAACCAGAACACACAACCAAATACCAAAACGCCAAAATCACAATCCAAAAATAACCTCCCTCCAACACAATCCCTTTCCTCTTTCCCACGTTTCTCTCCGGTTTATATATGGTCAAGATATATAAGGTCAGGTAAATGCAGATGTGGGGACAGTCAGAAAACCTGGAGTGGAGCCTGGAGCGGCGCGCGACCAGGACACGATACACACACGTGTGCGCAACAAAGTATTTATATAAAGCATAATATTTTTTTTATTATTTTTCATTTTCATTCACTTTTTTACTTAGTAGCAAATATGATTTAAAACGTAGCGAAGTACAATACTTCAAACAAAACATACTTAAGTAAAAGTAAAATTACAGATGTTAAAAACTTTAAAAAGTAAAAGTACACAAAAAACTACTCAATTACAGTAACGCAAGTAAATGTAATTCGTTACTTTCCACCTCTGATTATTGTATATATTTTGTTGTTTTTGTATAATACACGTTTGAGTTTGTTTAAGTAATCAGAGGTGGAAAGTATTTTAATGCAACACCAGCACATAGATAAAAGACCTACATTTTTGTGCAGTATAATTAAGATCTTAAACAACAGTGCTTTTACTAATATAACACTTGTTGTTTTTCTGCCACCCATAGGTGGATGGTTACTTGCAGTAGTGATATATACACCTGTCAGCACAGCAATATCTTTTTTTTGTGTGTCTGCATACATTCAGTTGCATGTTCTTAGACTCTACAATTCTCAGTGAAACCTACTGCCCTCCTTTATTTAACACAACACCTCGGTCAGGTGACTTGTTCCCGCTTTTTCAGGGAACAGGGTTGCAGCAAAGTAACTCGAGATGTTCCCTTTCAAAAGTTACTCTCGATGCAGCGTGAAACGCTTTTGGGAATGAGAATACCAACGCCACCAAGCTGAAAGTGTCTGGACTCCCAGGGTTGTGTAGTGTGTGCGCACAATCATCAAAGAGGTCTCATGACTCTGGGATGCTGACTCGAGGTCCCACGAGCCTGAACTATCATGGACATCCAAACTATAAAATCTGACAAATGTGTGCAGAGAGGGCCAACCTGCCGCCTCACACACTTGCTGCAAGGGGACACCTCTTGCCAGAGCCATTGATGAGGCAAGGCCCCTGGTCGAATGGGCACTAACTCCTAGAGGTGAAGTCTGACCACGCATCTCGTAGGCTAGGGCAATAGCATCTCTCACCCAATGTGACAGCGTTTGTCTAGTGGCAACCCCCCCTCCCCCCCCCCCCCCCCCTGTTGCTCTAGTGGGCAGCCTTAACCGTTTAGCTCCACGAATAAAGCGGGCAACTAGGACGACATTTCGATGTCAAAGCGCTAGCTCCTGACACTGAGCCAGAATCAGCCAGTCATCTATGTAATTCAAAATGCGGATGACCTGGACTCGTAGAGGAGCCAGGGCTACATCCATGCATTTTGTATATGTGCACGGTGACAGGGCTAGGCCAAATGGAAGGACCCGATAGGTAAGCTTCGCCCCCAAAAGCGAACCTCAGGAACTTCCTGTGTTATGGCAGTATTTCTATATGAAAATATGCATCCTTCAGGTCAATTGTCACAAATGAATCTTCTGGTTGGATTTGAGAAACAATCATTTTGACTGTCAACATTTTGAACTTGTATTTTCTGAGATAGTGGTTCAACCCACGAAGATCCAGAATTGGACGCAACCCCCTGTCTTTATTGAGAACCAAGAAATACCGACTGTAACAGCCTAACTCTCTGTCTGGCAAGGGAACATGTTCTATGGCCCCTTTGTCCAGCAAAATCTGTAATTCCAGAGTCAACAGATGCACTTGTTCCGGTTTCATGGAAGTGGAGACCACGCCGTTGAAACGCGGAGGATGATGTGCAAACTGAATCCTGTAGCCTCTCTCTACAGTCTTTTGTACCCAAGGAGACATGCTTGGCAGTAGGTTCCACGCTGCTAGTTTCTCTGAAAGGGGCACAAGTTTTGACACTTCAGCTAGATGGGGGGGATGTGAGATGTTCGGCATCCTGAAATGTAGCAGGAGGCGACCGAACACTTAACATTTCGCTGGACACCGCTGCTCCCCGAAACCAGTGGTCGCGGAGATTGAAGAATGGTCTCCTGAGGGTGCCAGGAAGGAGTCTTTATTCTCTGTTGGAATTTTGCGCACCCCTCCCCAGGTGGAGACACCCCCACATCCTGGGCACGTAAGGAATTTCTTTTCGAGGAGATATGGCTCCTCAGGTCTGGTCTCTTTGAGGCGGACTGCGAAGCGTGGCGAGCCCCTTTCCAGTCTCTACGAGGAACTGCTCAGCTCGCCACTTCATGCCTCTCAGCTCTTTTTGTGCTTCACGCCTCAACAGAACCGATTGAGCCACAGATGTCTCTCCATGGACACCATGCCAGCCATAGAGCGGCCGATGGCACGGGCCGTCTGCTTGGTTGCATGGAGAGACAATTCTGTGGCTTGGCGTAGCTCTAAAAACGCCCCTTCATCGATGTGCTCAAATCTTTCAGCAGGTCAGCCTGGTACACCTGCAGAACCACCATAGTGTACAGGGCAGCACCAGCATGACCCGCTGCCTGAAAACTCTTCCCCACCAGCGAAGATGTTACTCTGCATGGCTTGGAGGGGAGAGTGGGCTTCTTCGGCAAGATGAGCTCCCAGGAGAGAGATAGCCCGCAAGTGTCTCTTCAATCTGGGGCATCATCATATAATCCCACGCCTTCGCATCAAGAATAGTTGAATAAATCGACGTCAAAGGCACAAAGACATGGGATGAATAAGGCTTAATCCATGAACGAGTTACCTCGTCATGGAGGTCGTCAAAGAAGGGGAGGGACCATCGTTAAGGCCCCTACCCCCGGCCACCCGACAGAAACCTGTCATCCAACTTTGAGCGCCTGGGGGTTTCTTGCTCCTGCGGCCAATCGAGGTGTAATCATTCAACTGCCCGAGTTACCACCTCAAGTAACTCCTCATATCGCTTGTCATGAGAGGAGCATTCTGAGGTGGCTTTTGAGGTTCTCCAGAAGCAAGAGAGGAAGTCCCTTCTGTCCGTTCAGGAGAATCGCTGAGGCGCACTTGAGAAGTGAACGCAAGAGGTTCCCGATCTGGCAACAGCGCAAGAGAAAAGGAAGAATCCGTCTCATGCCCTTCCGCCAGATTGGCACACGAACCCCAAGAGCGCAAAGCACTTTGATAGGGAGGAGATTGCAGTGGTTGCATTCTCCCTCAAGCCCGAGGATAGCATGCTCTTCCCCCAAACACTCGAGGCAGAAAGTGTGGAGATCGCCGTCAGAGAGAACTCTCTCGCATGGAAGCAAACATCTCCTAACACACTCCGCCATACTTGAGTAATCTTATATTTTCTGCTTTTTAGTAAACTGCCGCGCAGTTGAAAAACAGACTGTTGTTTTTTTTTACGCACACGCGCACACACACAATGTGGTCCTTGAAGACATAAAGACCTGAGGATGTTTCCAGGTCAAGCCTATTTATAACTTTCAGGTGCACATCATCAAGCAAAGTCACCTGACCGAGGTTATATAAGCCAAAGCTTTGGCGTGTTTGATACACGCGCGCTTCACAACCGGTCGAACAAAGAGCGTCCTCATTAGCATTTCATGCAGCATAGAGAGTAGCTTTTGAAAGGGAACAAATGCGTTCAAGAATTATTATTTGCTTTATATGAATAGATAGAAATGAGTCATGTTTCAAGCCTAATGTAATTTTTATTTAATTTTGGGGCTAAAAGGACTGTTTATTTGCCATCCAGCCACAGATGCTTCCATGGAGACTATCTGTAGTTTCTGTGGCAGTTACTTAAGGGGCAGGTTGCCAACTCGATTTTCATTCATACACTACAGTCAGTTTAAGAATGCCAATTAGCCGAATATGCACATCTTTGGATTGCCTATCTATATAGGATAGGGACCCTACAAAGGATCCTTGTAATTTAGAAAGAACCTTTTTAAATAGGGAAGTACCCTGTGCTATCTTTTAAATTTAATGCCAAAACCTACTATGTACGAATGGGTAATACCGCCAGATGCATATTGGCAAAAGTCAAGTCAAAAAAATAATCAAGCAGTGTACTGAGAGAAATAACTTCAAAGTCAAGGCTGAAACAATCGATTTATTCAAGTCTATGATAAATGACACTACAGAGGCATAGCTTTTGCAGACATAGTAAAACTCATTCTTTGTGCAAACTCTGTAGAACAGCAAGAAAGGTTCCTATATCTTGCATTGTAAAACTTAAAACTTTTGCAACATACTTGCGTATGTTTTGTGAAATACATACATTCATTCAGTTAATGGTCACACTCCAGATGGGTACCTAATGTAAACATGCAGACATTGCTGGGTTTGGCAATGTTTTTACAAAGTGCAAAACAATTTTCTAAATTAAGTGCTTCATCTCACAAACTTGAGGTGATGGTAAATACTTCGAAACAACAACTTATAAACAGCAGTAGTTTGGCTGAACTATTACATTCACAGACTGTTCACACAACTCCAAAACCAGGAGCCTGCATAATTCCCTTGACTATATATTTATTTCATGAAGGTCTCATAACTATTATGTATGGAAGCAAATTGAATTATATTAGCTTTTGAAAAGCATATTTTGAAATTTAAATCACTGTTGAATCACAAAATCAAATCACAAAAACTTAATCAGGAATGTTCCCAACGTGACAGATCCAACATTAAGCAAATATATGCACGAAAAAGGAACCGTTTATTCCGCTCCGCAACAGATGATTGGGGGCATTCACCCGTGGGACGGACCAACTCTGTGGGGTCAAAACCCCAAGGCCCAAACAGGTCTGTCGCTCGCTCGCTCCCCCTGATCACCATGGACACCTATTAGATTGAACTTTTTAGCTCTCCGTCTCGTCAGAGCTCGTGGAGCTCTCTGAGCTGTGGCTCCGACCTGCGCTACAGCATCAAATCGATTGAGTCATCCTCTCTACAAGACCCTCCGTGAACTTCGTTCCAGAAATCCTGCAACAAGGCCGGCAACGAATAAATCCCCTCTAGAAAATTCCAGAGCGTTGCCATCTGTAACCAAGCAACGCATCACAGAGGGTTTCCCTGAAAGACGTCATCCAACCGCTAGGCCGCCAGCCAATCAGCAATGCCACGATTCCCTTCCGACGAAGAGAACATGGAGGAAAACTCTCACATAACACAAGTAACCAAACAAAGCTTCATCCCTTGATGAAAATTGATGCATGACTTAAACAAAAGTGGTAAAGTTAAACCGAAGGCTCTGCTCTTGTTACTTTCTCACTTCTAGAATTTTTTCAAAACTCCATTTGAACTCACCTTTGAACCGTTTGTGTGTATCTGTGTGTCTAAGTAGCGTAGTTTCATGTATAGTACAGTAACTGAAATTTTTGTTTCTATATAAAGAACTGTTGTCTTCATTGTGTATTTTAAAGTTAAAACATTTGCCCATATCTTACGTTACCTTGCTCATAATTGACAAAATACTAGGTTTTGTTTTATCATCATTGGCCACGTATAAGACAGACTTTGTAAGATATGCCAAATCATACTCCACGCTGCATGGATAGATGATTAAGTGTATGCTCTAAACTATAAATCAAATTTAATCAAATCAGACCAAATAGATTCCCTAAAAGGAGCTGAAACCCTTATATGTGTTACATGTGACAAGACATAAGAGATTGCACATAAAAGTCTAAGTAACATTTCCCATTTCCCATGTTTGCACCATTAATAGATAAAAACCCACTTTGGAGCCCACCGTAGGCTTTTCACAAGGATTGTAAATTAAATTAAATTTTATTTATATAGTGCTTTTAACAATGGTCATTGTCTCAATGCAGCTTTACAAACTAAAAGAAAATTATGGAAATGTGCATGATATGTGAGAAAAATCTGTATAAATCGTAACTCATAACTCATTAATGCATCCTCAGTGGCACTGGTACAACTACCCCACAAGACACCTTTTATGAGGCAACTATTTACTAATCTGTGGCTTCAACTGTAGCCACTGACCAGTGAGTAAAGCTCACCTTCTTTATCTGATTCAGTGTCTGTTCCTGACGCATCCCTGAACACTGGACAAGTACTGCTTCTATCAAAACAACAATAATAATGTTAACAGCCAATATATTCTTATTTTAAATCATGTACATTTCTAGTCGGCCACAATTCATATGTAAACTCTTTCACATACCATTTGGATCAATGTCAATTTCATCTAGGTTCTTTCTGCTGAACTCCCCAAGTCTTCCTGTCTCTAAGGCCATCAACATTTTGCTTATCTTGGCAAGTTGAGGAATCCCTTCAGGAAGTCGGTAATATTCTCTGTGTACTCTCACAAAATGCCCTAAAAAGTCAGCCAGCTGAGCCAACTTTGTATTACTGAGGTTCAGGACATTTGAAAGTGTTGCAATGTGCTTACGAAGCTTTGTTGATGAAAGCATCTTTGGATTCTTTGCTCCAAATTTCTGTTGCAAATTCACAGAGACAGTCAGATCCCCTAAGGTGTGAAAGTGCCAAAGGACATGCAAACATGTAAATGTTTTCTGAAGGAATTGCACATTGCTCTCTTTTTTCTACAAGAAGCTCTGGGCAAATGTTTACACTATGACCTAGACAACAGTTCTTTATAAAGAAACAATAATTTATTTGAGTAATCTACGATACATGAAACTACATTACTTGAACATGCGCGCGCGCACACACAAACATACCAACAGTTTGGAGGGTGAAAGTTAATGAAGTTCATCTAGTACTGTTTACTAGATCAAAGAAAGTCACATGAGCAGAGTCTTGCATTTAGTCTTATGGTTTAGATATGAAACGAGCACCAATTTTTAGCATGGTATGCAGCTTTGTTTGTTTACTTGCGTTATGCATTATACACACCCGGATGGACTGTTTATTGTTGCTGGAGATTTCAACCACGCAAATCTCAAGTCGGTGCTTCCTAAATTCCATCAGTATGTGGACTTTGCAACGAGAGGGGAAAACACGCTGGATCTTGTTTACACCCCGACACATATCGGGCAGAGCCCCGCCCCCACCTCCGCTACTCAGACTACATCTCTGTTATGCTAATTCCAGCATACAGACCACTCGTCAGGCGTTCAAAACTGGTTCTGAAGCAGGTGAAAACCTGGCCAGCAGGAGCCATCTCTGGTCTTCAGGACTGTTTCGAGAACACTGACTGGAACATGTTTAGGGAGGCTGCGACTTACAGCGACTACACTGACTTGGAGGAGTACACGTCATCAGTGACCAGCTACATCGACAAGTGCACCGATGACATCACTGTCTCCAAGAACATCATCTCATGCCCAAACCAGAAACTGTGGATTACTGCAGAAGTGCGTGCACTTCTGAGAACCCGAGACTCTGCCTTCAAAGCAGGAGACAAGATGGCCCTTAGAAAAGCAAGGGCCAAACTTTCTCGGGCCATCAGAGAGGTGAAGCGTGCACATGCCCAGAGAATCCACAATCACTTCACGAACAGCGGTGACACACGGCGCATGTGGCACGGCATACAAGCCATCACTAACTCCAGGATAACATCACCTATCTGTGACGATGACGGCTCCCTTCCAGATGCACTGAACAACTTCTATGCTCAGTTTGACAAGCAGAACGACGTGGCGGCAAGGAAGACCACCCCTCCTCCGAACAACCAGGTGCTGTGGCTCACCACGGCTGATGTGAGGAAAACTCTGCAAAGGGTCAACCCTCGTAAAGCTGCTGGACCAGACAACATCTGAGGCAGAGTGCTCAGAGAATGTGCAGAACAGCTGGCAGATGTTCTCACAGAAATCTTCAACATCTCTCTGAACAGCGCCGGCATTCCCACGTGCTTCAAGGCCACCACCATCGTCCCCGTGCCGAAAAAGTCTTCTGTGTCCTGTCTCAATGACTACCGTCCCGTTGCACTTACACCTCGTCATGAGACACATCAAGACCCTGCTGCCCCCCTCACTGGACCCACTGCAGTTTGCGTACCATCCTAACCTCTCAACGGACGACGCCATCTCCACCACCTGGCACTGACAAACTTGGACAATAAGGACATGTACGTTCAGATGCTGTACATAGATTTCAGCTCAGCATTCAACACTATCATCCCCCAACAACTGACCGGGAAGCTGAGCCTGTTGGGCCTGAACACCTCCCTCTGTAACTGGATCCTGGACTTTCTGACCGGAAGACCTCAGTCAGTACAGATCGAGAACTGCACTTCCAGCACCACCACACTGAGTACTAGGGCCCCATAAGGCTGTGTGCTCAGTCCCCTGCTGTTTACACTGCTGACCCACGACTGTGTAGTGACACACAGTTCGAATCACATTATCAAGTTTGCTGAGGACACGACCGTGGTGGGTCTCATTAGCAAGAACGACGAGTCAGCGTACAGAGAGAAAGTACAGAGGCTAACGGACTGGTGTAAAGACAACAACCTGTTTCTGAATGTTGACAAGACAAAGGAGATGGTTGTTGACTTCAGGAGGACACGATGCGACCATTCTCCGCTGAGCATCAATGGCTCCTCGGTGGAGATTGTCGAAAGCACCAAATTCCTGGTTGTCCACCTGGAGAATGACCTCACCTGGTCCCTCAACACCAGCTCTCTGCACAAGAAAGCCCAACAGCATCTCTTCTTCCTGAGAAGGCTGAGGAAGGCCCAGCTTCCACCACCGATCCTGACCACCTTCTATAGAGGGACTATCGAGAGCATCCTGAGCAACTGCATCACTGTCTGGTTTGGGAACTGCACCACATCGGACCGCAAGACCCTAAAGCGGATAGTGAGGACAGCAGAGAAGATGATCGGGGTCTCTCTTCCCTCGATCAAGGACATCTACACCACACGTTGCATCCGCAAAGCCATGTGGCTGATCGGACACACCCATCTCACACACTCTTCACCCTCCTGCCATCTGGAAAAAGGTACCGAAGCATTCGGGCACTCACATCCAGACTGTGCAACAGCTTTTTTCCACAAGCCACCCGTCTCAACAATAAGGGTCTAGACTGATAAATACACACACACTCAGCTTAAACTCAATTACCTCAAAACATTGAGACTGCACTGGTTAATCAACACAAGCGCAAACACACTGATCTACACTACCTGTAAATGCTGTTTTGCACAATATTCATGACTGGATTACTTTTTGCACTAACTTTTAAAATTCTTGCTGCTACATTAAGGAACGTTTAGGGTTCTCCACCACCTCAAGACCACAGAGTATTATGTTATGTTATGTCGTGTTTGTCGCACTGTCACTTTGTTGCTCTTGTTTACAATTGCACATGAACTTTATGTTGTCTGTGTTTGTATTTATATATTTAAAATAAATAAATAAATAAAAAACCCATAGATAGTCTTCCTCTCTGAGTTTGCTAGTTAGTTTTTGTTAATTTATGTTGTAAATTTATGTTGTCAGGACAATCTGTCTTGTCTCTTAGTTAGCTAGTTCAGTCTTTCTGTTAATCTATGTTGTAAATTTATGTTGCATGTAGCACCTTGGTCCTGAAAGAATGTTGTTTCGTTTCACTGTGTACTAACGGTATATGATTGAAGCGAGAGTAAAGCCTACTTGAACTTGAACTTATGTTTCAGTCTCATCCTGTGTTCGAAGAGAATCACGGCGTTGCTGATTGGTTGGTGCGCTGTGGTTAAAATGACGTCTTTCGGGAAAGCCCTTCAGTGAGGCGTTGGTTGCCTGGTTGCCGATGGCGGCGTTCTGGACCTTCTTCCGAGCGTTTCTTCGTTGCAGGACTTTGCAGTTCTGGCATGAAGTCTCATTGAGAGTTCTTGAAGAGCGGATGACACCAGCAAAGGCAGAAGCCCGAGCTCTTTGGAAGAGGTTGTTGAGGTTATTCTTTGATGACGAAGGTGTGCATCTGCAAGTGTCGAAGCACGAGCGGGGAGAGTAGACGAGCTGCTTCCTTCAGATGACCATGACGAAGAACCTGTGAGTCCTCTTTGGATGTGCTCGGACACACAGTTTTGACCCTTTGTGTCAGTTCGTCCCATGGTTGATTGGTCCAATCGGATGTGGTTGCGGGGATTAGCCACGCCTCACGTGGTTCCCCCCCTTTGTGCAGACATTAGGCTGGGTTTCGGCTGTCACATGGGGCCCATCCGATCCCTGTTCGTGCTACCAATTTTCCAATTTTACACCACTGTTCTTTGAATAAAACGAGTTCTCGATTGATTTCAGACATACTGTATCTTACACACCCATTTATACCTTTTAATAAAAGGGGTTTGTAAATGCTGATAATACCATTAAAGTTATGCAGAATAATCAAACATATATTCAGTATGTATATAGATTTTTGCCCTACTGGCACACTTTAAAGATTGTTTAAAATAGTGTCTCTGCCGTATGTCTATTTGTTCAGTGAAAGGCATGTGGAGAAACAAGGGACATCCTGTGTCCTGGGGTCCCCCCCCCCCGCCCCCCGACTCAAAGGTGTAAAACTGCCTCCTTTGTTTATCAGATGGCCAGTTTACACCATTGTAGTCGAAGTCAACTGGTCAGATAAGATTAGCGGGATGGCGCCATGCAGGCTGGGAGAGGGATTCGGGAATGTAATAGATTGATTGCTCACTCTGAGGGCTTGTTCATCCCTATAGTCATGTTACTAAAAAAAATTCCATAAACCAGCACTAGTTCCAGGAGGAACTGATCCACTATAAGCACTTTGTGAAAGTTCTTTCCTGGTTTGGATTTAGAATGACTTTCGCTCTGCTTACATTGTTTCAGAGAATTTCCTGCAAAGAGTCCTTGACAGTTCGAGCAGTGCACAAACGTGATGGAATCACAATCTTTTCTGAGCTTTTTACGCGGTACAAGATTTTCACACTCTAGAACCTCAGCATTATGTGCAAAGTTTCCCCTATTCCTCAGGTGATCTAGTATGTTTTTTCTTTCTTTTGAACCTTTTGAAAAACTCAATGCGGTCACAACTTTAGTCTCAATGCTAAAGTTGGCCTCTAAACCTCTTGCCATTTTTGATAGTGGTTTGCTGCAAAACAAACAGTACTGTTTCTTGTCATACACTCTCACTTTACTCCCCTGACTGAAACAGAGCTCAACTGATCATGTGCAACCTCAGACAAAACCTCAGATGCATCAACAACACTGGAATGGCCAGTGCTAGGATTGAGTGAAAGATGCATTTTTGTAATTTTCTTGGTTTTCCTTCAAGGAATTGAAGTCGGAAGACATTCACTATCATCTGAGCTACTAGAAGAAGCAGATGAAGAATCAGGAAGATACTTGTCTTCACGTGTATCATCCCTGCTTAGCTCATCAAGCTATGAAAGACAACATAATTAAATATGAACATTGAATGGTGAGGGGGGGTGCAGAAATACATTTGTTTCATCATTTTTATTATGTTTGTACATGAAAAACACAGAATTAAAAGTGACCCCTCTTTTAATTCTATGTATCTCAAGAAAAAACAATCATATAACCATAGCAGGTCTCAGTATTAGACAAATACAACCTTAGACAGTCCCCCACGATTGTAGATGAACACATTTAGCAGTAATAATGGTTTCCTGTATGACTATCAGTCTCTCACATCATTTTAGCTTTAACATTTTTTCGTACTTAGAGGTTTCTGGGAATTTGCTTATGCACAGCTCTTAAGTTCCTATCACAGCATGTCAGTTGGGTTGAGGTCTGGACTTTGACTAGACCATTCTAAAACCCTGATTCTTTTATTTTTCAGCTGCTCTACTCACTGTACTGTGGATCATTGGCCGGTTGCATGACACAGTTTCAACCAGGCTTTAGCTGTCAGATAGATGGGATCACACCTCTAGAATACTCAATGACTGCATGATGTCCAGGTCCTGTGGCTGCAAAAACAAGCCCAAATCACCCTTTCACAGCTATGCCTGACAGTGGGTATGAGGTGTTTCAGCTGCAATTCTGAGTTTGGTGAAGCCCAAAAGAAGGGAGGAAAATTATTACCACTTTTACTGCTTCCACAGGATTTAAGCTTCTGAATGTCATCTAATCTAATTGTCATAAGAATAAACATGCTGCCATCATTCTGTCTCCTAAAGTTGAATATACGTTGTTATAGAAAGTACAAACCAATCCCAGAACAGCAGCACGTGTGAATACATTGGTGGAAACGAGTACAGAAGTAGCTACATTCACAGTAAAACAGAAGAAGCTACTCCTCCAAAACCCACCATAATAAGTTTTGGTCATAAAATCTGTTTGGCCATAATCACCCTATCTTATGTCTGGAGAAAAATCTTGAAAGCCAAAACACACCATCCCTGCCATGAAGGGTAACAGCATCATTTTGTAGACTTGTTTTGTTCCCAGAAAGACTGGTACACTTCACAAAATAAAATGCATCGCGTGGAAGGAAGATTATGTGGATATATTGAAGCAACATCTCAAAACATCAAGTAGGATGGTTAAAGCTTGGTTGTATATGGTTCTTCCAAATGGACAATGATCCCCAGCTACTTCCAAAATTGTGGCAAAATGGCTTAAGGACATATAAGTTTGAAATTTTGGAGAGGCCATGAACTCAGTCCAGTAGAACATTTAAAAATGTGTGAGAGCAAGGAGGCTTACAAACTTGACTCAGTTAGACCAGTTTTACCAGGAGGAATGGGCTAAAATTCCAGTAACTTATTGTGAGATGCTTGTGGAAGGTGACCCGAAACATCTGACTCAAGGCAATATTTAAAGGCAATATAAAAAAATTACTATACATTTCTGACCAACTGCAAATGTGATGAAAGAAATGAAAGCTTAAATGAATCTCTCTCTATATACTATTATTCTTACATTTCACATTCTTTAAATAAAGTAGACAGGTGGCATGGTGGTGAAGTGGTTAGCACTGTCGCCTTGCATCTCCAGGGTCTGGGTTCGATTCGGTTCCTCCCACAGTCCAAAGACATGTAGGTTAGGTTAATTGGCATTTCCAAATTGGCCGTAGTGTGTGTATGTGTGTGTGCCCCTTGGCACCCTGTCCAAGGTGTCCCCCGCCTTGTGCCCTTATTCTTTTGGTATAGGCTCCAGGCCCTCTGTGGCCCTGAATACAGAATTAAGTGGTATAGATGAGTGAGTGAGTGAGTGTAAATAAAGTATATAGTGATAAAGTGATACTGACAGAAGAACAGGGAATGTTTACCAGGATAAAATGTCAGGAATTCTGAAAAACTGCATCCAAAAGTTTTGGCCAAGGTGTTTGTAAGTGTTGGCTCTAGGCTATTTTAGTGTGTCAGTAAGCAATTACAGTTCAACATTGTGAAGTTGTACAATGTAGTTTAGGCCAACACACCAAGCAAATAAGATATTTCAGAAAAAATAACAACAACATATGAAAGTATGCATCTTGTGGGGACCTGTGTACAGTTTCATGTTAAATCATATTGTGGGGACTCTGTGGTGTACCACTACTTGAAATCATTTCCTTGCAAACACACAGTCATAGTAAATTGTATATTGTGGGGATGTGACATTTATCATGTAAAAAACATCATTACAGTCAAACTTCCAGAAAAGGATGTCATGGCTTTAGATGCTTCTGAGAGGCTAACTGTCATTATTTGAGTTAATTTGAGATTCAAACCTCATTACAAGCACAATTTCATAACTGTTTGGAGGAAGAAGTCTCTAAATAGGCTCTAAATACTGAGTGCAGTGGTCATGAACACCAGAGGCCCTGTCTGAGGCTGTAGGATTACATAATGCACTATATCACAATAGACTCTCGGGTGACGGTGCCTTTAAACAGCTTGGAAATTTCCAGAAAAGGATGTCATGGCTTTAGATGCTTCTGAGAGGCCAAGTGTTATCATTTGAGTTAATTGAGGGTCAAACCTTAAATTTTAACATTGTCTTCCAAACAGCTATGAAACTAAGACTCAGGCTCTAAATTCTGGGTCATCACCTCCAGAAGCCCCATCTGAGGCTGGATGATTAGGGTCTGATTTTGTTTCAAGTTTTGTCTCTTGTAACGGGCATAATAGTTAGTTATGAAACCAAAAGTAGAAAAATATTCCGATACCAAATCTAACCTGAATAGTGCAAAGTTGTACAAAGTATTTTTAATACATGCCAATGAAATAAAATGTTTGTAGGCGATAATATTATAAACTAGCGACCTTGTTCTTTATGTTGCCCCATATTAAAACACTTACTGTACATGAATGCAAGAAACAGAATTGTGCAGTGATGGTTGCGTATGAGGATCACCTCCAGAAGCACCAAATTGTTTTAGTCCATTCCAGATGTTCTTTCCTGAAACATTCACAAGTCACTATTACACAAAAAC